>JAVIWC010003433.1:0-46444 GCA_031894815.1 Creontiades dilutus | reverse complement strand
AATGGAACAGAAACCAGTAACTGGCTGCTGAAAACAATAATTCTAGAACAACTATTGCCCTAGAACCGAAACTTTGTTCTAGGAACTTTTAATGTTCTTGAAAATGAATGAAAAATAAGTATTCAGTAGTACTAGAATTACTTATTATTATTTCAGGTAATTTTAAATTATCATCTTCAATTGGTATGACACAAGCTGGTTCTAAAATATTCTATTTTTTGCTATTTCTTCTTCTTTTTTTTCCTTTTATTGGCATTAATTGCTTATTCAGCCATTAACATTAAAGTTTTCTCAAATATATACATAACATTCCTTTATAAAATAAAAAATTTGCTTATAAATAATAACGTCCTTCTTATATAAAATTGTAAAATAACTAAAAGGATTTTCCACTTTGTCCGTTATAGTTTCGAACATTTCCACTCTTCTACCACTGAATTGAACACATTCCATAACCAAATGCTCCAAATTTCCATTTGGGTGACCACATCTACTACAGGTTGGAGTATCCATTTTATTTATTTTGTAGAGGTAGGCAGCGCACACCCATTCGCGCGATGGTTCTGCCGAAATCCTTCGTTACTTTCTGTCCAATAAACCGTGGTCTGACAGGTAACCTAGGCTGCACCGATTTATAGAATTTTCCCTCAGGGGCAGCAGAAAACCTTCTTATCCACACTGATCGATGGAATCGGAGAATCGGCTGCAAGAAGTCTCCCACCTCTATTCCAACTTCTAGGAATTGTCCGTCTTCGGCGCCCTCCTTAGCCATTCGGTCCACAATTAAATTTCCCTCTACTCCCGCGTGTCCTTTGACCCAAAGAAATTCAACTTTACGATTGGTGGAGGATAATGTGTAAAGGAGTTGGACCATTCTCTTGGTAAATCCTCCACATACCCGATTGAAAGATGTGGATCCTATTTTCTGCAGCGTGCTCAATGAATCGGTACAAATTATATTCGTCGTCTCCGTATCCCCCACGTTAACGAGAAATTCGAGAGCCTGTATGATTGCAATCAATTCTGCCTGATAACTTGAAGTTAGGGATGGGAGCTTGTAAATTGCCTTATGGTTTCTTTTCAAGTTCCAAAACGCACATCCAACCTTCTCTTCACTTTTTGATCCGTCAGTAAACGTTAAATTACAATGAGGCCACTTTAATTTACAAAAGTTTTGAACTCTGAATTTATTTCAACTGTTGTGTTGTTCATGGGTTTGAATCTGGTCACTGGTAATGGGTTTACCAAAGCTTCGATTTCTTCCATTTATGGGTAACAGCTTAGCCAATCTGCTATTCTCTTAAATTTCAATTCTCTTAAAATTTCCGGATTTTCCTGGCTTATGACGAATCACACACTACAGCTCTCACTTTGTTTCAGGTGAACCTGCGTTGGCCACATCTACAGGAAATTGCTCTGCGGTCTGGGTGCTGATAAACAACATTGCGATCATGAGATCAAAGGTATATTGTTTCAATGTACCTTAAACTAAGTACAAAATGATATGACAGTCACCCAGGTTCGGAAAATGCATGCATTTTCGATTTCCGGTTTATACCCCTCTGTATGGCTAAAGAGTAACTTGCACAACCTTCTAAAAAAAAAAAAAAAAAAAAAAATCGGTGGTGGGGATACTACGAAGGAACGAAACGGGTAGATTGAATCGGCGGTGGTCTAACCGCAAGTACGAGTAACAACATCTTTAGTTACGTCACGGTGAATTCCTCCCTGGGAGTGCTAAAACGTTTAGCTTCTAGGATAAATTTGCATTCAGTACTTGGTAAGATGGAAGCGGTTACTCATAACGCAAGATTCAACAGTTTAATGCCTTATCTAAGGTGACCCGTTTTCCGGGGGCTGTCCCCGTTTTCAGGACGCTGTCCCTGGTTCCTAAGCGTCCCCGTTCATGTCCCCGGTTTTCTGAATCTTTCCCCTTTGTCCCCGATTATTGCCATTGTCAAAATTCGACACTTCGCTTATTTTTCTTCTAGTTTAATGTGGTTGGTATCGCTGTAGCTCTTAAACAATTACCAAAATTGACACTCAGCATGTGGGCATGAGCACTGATTACGTCACGGTTGTCAGATGAAGGTATCCAACATTCATCCTATCGGTCGTCTGCTACGTGTATTACGCTATTCGAGTGAATGCGTGAAATGTACGAGGCATCTGTTTACACTGGGTCGTCATTGTCATTCAGTGCAAAACTATTGGCGCGACTTCTTTCAGCTTTCTGGAATTCTGCTCACCGATTTCCCACAGTGCTCATTGCAGCCTGATTTTCTTTATAGTTTCTTGCTTACAGATTAAAATATTTACACCGGAATCATGAGTTGAAAAGATACCTAGCGGCGGTATACATTTAATGAACAGCTTTGGAAGGACTTTCCTCACATTCGAGACACTGCAAATCCAGGCTCTTTTATCTTCCACTTAAAAAAAAAAAATACTAACAGCACTATGAGACCTGCGAATCAGCGTTCTCGGTGCCGTATAAATAAACTATTTTAGGGGGGTGTGGAGGGGAAGCCACCCACCCTCGGTAGCTCCTATTCCTGTGCCGGATTTTGCTAGACTTTACACACAATTTCGTCGGACTTTCTCAGCTTCGGGGGAGGTTACGCACTTCAGAACTTCACCTGTCCCCGGTTCACCCCAGCAAATTATGGTCACCTTACCTTATCAGAAGGATTCGCGGAGATTCAATATAATTCAGGCGGATAACACTGATGAACTTAAGTTCTGTTCGGTTAGCAGCATTCTCTCCTAACATACATAACATTCTCCCTTCCAAATCCCCCTTGTTTTCCAAACACCATCACTATCTACATTTCTGCGAACGATTTTGACTGGGTGGGCTCTAATTTCTCAAGAAAAACTTTCGGGAAATTAACAAATAAATAAACCATGCAACTTCCCTATTACCAAAGCCACACTTTGCTAGTTTTTATGTACCTAGTATAGTTTGTTAGTTTTTACCAGCTAGGTTTAATGGTTCACAAAGCAGGGAAGGTCCAACGGGTGATATATAGTATGGGGCTTATTAGATTTTCTTCTCCCTTATTACGGCTATACATTTCGGGTGGAAATTGATCATCTTCTTCAAGTCATATACAAGACAAGGTACAATTTAGGAAAAGGAAGAAAACACCGGGAGTGTTACATACGACAATCGTAGTTATAGTTATATGTAGAGGTATAATATAGTAATAGTTTTTTATAGTAATAATTAGTAATAAATAAGTTTATAATAAGTAATGTAGTTATATGTAGCTCATTCAAGCCATAAAAAGTGGCAGTACGCTGGATGTTGCCCAATATGAGGGTGCTGTGGTGTCAAATTTGCGAGAAGTGGCTACACGACGTAAAGCCACTGAGCTTGCAGCTCCTGGCAACACTACCCACAGCAAGAACCATTCGAAGGACAAGAGAGGCGTCCCAATGGCTCAGCGTCCTCCCATTGGCGGCAGACAACTTTGACTTGTCTCAATCCCAATTCCGCGATGCACTGTCCATTCGGTACGGCTGGGAACCAAAAGGGTTACCAGTGTGGTGCGACGGATGCGGGAGTCCCATGGACATGAATCACGCCCTTAACTGTATGAAGGGAGGCCTGATCAAACAGGGACATGACCTCGTACGTGATGAATGTGCAAAGATAGCAAGCCTTGCATGGAACGGCGTGGTCACAGAACCAGTTTTACGTGACAGTGCGGACGGCAGGTAGCGGACATGGGTCCATGGCGTGTGGGACCGTGAGAGACCTGCGTTTTTCGATACCCGCGTTATAAACGCTGACGCAGTCTCTTACTCCTCCATGGACTGGCCTACCATCTCCCGGCATGCAGCCCAAGCCAAACACGCAAAATGCGACAGAGTCGCTGAAGACCTGAGAGGGTCTTTCACGCCACTCGTCATTTCATGCGATGGCGCATTACATAAAGAGTATGAAGCCTTTCTCAAAAACGTTTCCTTACGCCTCTCCAGCAAGTGGTCTAAATCCTACTCCCAGGTGATGATGTGGGCACGAGTGAAAACTCAGTTCTCAGTTCACCGAGCAGTTTCCATGAGGCTAAGGGGCCGAGGAAACACGTGCGAGGACTTGGACTGGAGGACGGAGCAGCAATTTGGCTACCAGAAGAATGAAATCACACACACACACACACATACAGTTAGGAAAAAATAAAATCAGATTAGTTTGGCAAAATCAATTTGAATTTTTGGCATATTATCGAATTGAAAATTTTGGCAAACTAATTTGAACCTTTGGCACAAATAAATTTTAATATTTTTGGCATCCTAATTTCAACTTTTGGCGACTCAATTTCAACTTTCGGCATACCAATTCGAGCTTTTGGCATATCAATTTATACTTTTCACAACCCCAACTATTCCAACATTCCATCCCATATAATGATCAATAAATGTTTTTTCTCTCTCTCTCTAAAAAAAAAAAAAAAACATAAATGTGTTTAATCATACAGTCAATAGTAACGGAGTTGTCTCTCTGTTTATTGTTATTTGGTATTTCTAATGTGTTGTGCACACAAAGCAGCAATAAAATGAGAAAAGATCGGAAAATTTAAGTTATTTCTGTAAATATTACTTGAGGTGTCGAATGTCCCATCACAGCTTTGTTTTCTAACATTCACATATCATAAATCCATGCTCCCGCTCCTTACTACCCATAAGATCTTCATGGCTTACTGAACCATCAAACTTAGCTGGTGGCTACCAGCAACTGTACTGTATCATAAATTGTAAGCCACCTTTTAAACAATTGACAATGAGTTGTTCGTTTTATTCCCTTGCTTACTTCACAACACGGGAAAGTATTGCAAGCGTTCTCAATAGTTTTTATGGAGCTTGCCAAGTTTAAGTACGAGATTCAGTGATTTCTCAGTCAATTCCTGTAGCTTCCTTCCCAACTCCCTCGCTGTAGTAAAACTTATGAACGTGTGTATCCAACACCTACATTTATTGAAAGTTCAGTATATCAAAGGTAGTATAATTCAACATTTTAAATCTGAAATGCAGAGGTAGTCGGTCACACATACTCGGATCTCATCCTAAATACACACAACCCAAAGCCTACTCTTAGGACGTATGGTCAGGCTGGTAAATAGCAAACCAAGCTGTATTCGAGAGGCTTTCAGAGCCGCTCTGGCTACACCTGGGTACCCTCCCATGTGTCAACGAGAGTTGCGTGTTAAATCAACACTTAAACTCACCTTCTTAATGAGCTCACGACTAATGGGCTTCCCTCATTTATTCAAATGAAAACATCCCTTAATCAACCGGGGAACTTCGAGTTCCGCAGGGAATGAGATGGAACACGAGTTTTGATATCAAAATAACTTCATTAGTCAAAATAATTTCGGTACAAATAGACAAAATGCTGCAAATTATTAGAGAAATGTTTTCTATTTCTGTATCAGATAACCTCCTCCAACGTGGATCAAACGATTACCAGAAATGGACCGTACACTCGAAAGCACATGTAAAAATCCGAATGAAATGTAACAAAATGAAATAAGCGAGTTACATTAGTAAAACTGGACGCTTCCATGAATTGTAATTGTAATTGTAAAAAGAGCCCCCATTTACATTTCAGCGCGGTGGATCGATTAGGGAAGACAGCCTTCAACTGATCAGTGTCTTACCTTCTAATTAACTTCTAGAATGACTTCGTCTTAAATGTAACTTCGTGAACACCACACTTTTATAGTTCCTTTGTAAAACACTGTGAATCGGCACGTGGTAAAAAACGCTGCAAATTCACGATGCTTTCACTTGGGTTTATTATTCAATTTCATTCATTTGGCTTGCATTTATGATTTGAATTTATACCAAGCTTTGGAGTGTGCGTGTTTTACAGGTGATATTATTGAATTTCAGGAGATATGCATAGAAACGTAAATCTGTTCTCAACCAAAGTATCTATTTGGATTGATCATATTTGTGTGCCTCCTGAAATTCAATAATTGCTCTATCACCTGTGAAACACGCACAGTCCACAGCTTAGTAGAAATTCAAATCGTGAATGCAAGCCAAATGAATGAAATTGAATAATAAACCCCAGTGAAAGAATTTGCAGCGTTTTTTCTTACAATTGATGAAACGCTGTAGATTATTACACGCTGGTTTATTATTTCTGTTCAAAGTTCTTGGGATATCATGTAATCTCGGAGCCTTCACACATTGCTATAACTCCATACTAAATATTCAAAAGTAGGTCCATTTCAAAACCCCTACCGTAGTTTGAAGTTTGTGCTTAACTGTAAACATTTTCACAAAATCATTTTTGAAAGACAACTATGTTATTTTCAGGGGACAGTATGATTTTTTCATTAATATATCTCTGTAAACGGAAGAAAACTACATGGCATCGGAGCTCCAGAGAAGGCAAGTCCTTCCTCATCGTTAAATACCTTCCGAATATATAAAAAATACATGGTGTAAATATAAAGTCATAGGTACTTCATAAAAATTAGAAGTAAGAACCAACTCCGGGCTGGGGCCGGTTACACTATCCAGTTGGGCCACCGTTTATTATTCAATTGAAGAATGTAACGTATAAGAGAAAAGATGTAAAAAAAACGTCTGCCAAGTGGGTGTGGCACATAGCTTCCTCGTATCCATAACATGACTGTATAGATCATTGAAAATTATTATTGACTATTGTCAATTAAGAACTCCCGGAGTTATGCTTGTGGCAAGAATTTCACATTTGCGCATGCGCAGAGGCTACTATTGATCCGGTGGTCATGAAACTCATAGGGGACCATCTACACATCAAACCGAACAATCCCTGAAAAGTTCATCGAAATTGGTCAAGAACTCCCGGAGTTATGCGCGTAACAAGGATTTCGTTTGCGCATGCGTAGAGACTACTATTGATCCGGGAGTCGCGAAACTTATAGGTTACCATCTACACATCAAACCGAACAATCCCTGAAAATTTCATCGAAATTGGTCAAGAACTCCCGGAGTTATGCGCTTAACAAGGATTTCACGTTTGCGCATTCGCAGAGGCTACTATTGATCCGGGGGTCATGAAACCTATAGGGGACCATGTACACCCCAACCCGCACAATCCCTGAAAATTTCATCAAAATCGGACTATAACTTCGTGTAGTTTTGCCCGTAACAAGAATTTGCTGACAGACAGAAAGACATACACGGAACCGAAATTGTTCAGAAAGGTCTAAAACGCAAAATGCGAGAGGAATTTTTGATTTTGGAGACAAAAAAAATTTTCACATTCCGGAAGTGAAAACAATGCTTCCGCTACCTTGTTAGACTCGGAAGCAAAACTACCCATCTATCATCAGCATATTAACCTCTACTCGTCGCTTACTTAAATATTATTGGATCAAGTCAAACTTGAAATTCCTCTGAATGGAATGACACCAAGTCATGTATGGATTTCTCACAGGCAGATGGTAGAAAAAGCGTGATGCGTCATTAATTTCATAAATAAAGTTCGAATACGACAAACGACATTATGACAAAGAAAATGATAACGAAAAAGTCGAGTTTTGGCAAGTTACGAAATGAAATCCTGTGGCAAGCTATTTATAATTTGTTTTTGAATAGTTGACATGATTTGTTGAGCACTTTGGCATTCGGAGGTCTTTGGGTGGGTGGATTCAACCTCTTAGCAAGACAGTTTGGGGGTCGATTCCTCAGGTAGTTGGATGGAGCAAAGGGACCGAGATGAGAGTGGGTGAACAAGTCGGCTTTGAAGAACACAAATGCCAATCTTCTCTGAGCGAGACGGGCTGTCAATCCAGATATTAAGAAGTTTATGGAGGAAGCAAACATCAATAATAGAATGTTGTAACTGGAGTGAGGAACCCGCACTGTCCAGGACGGTATTACAGCTTATAAATGTCGAGTTTATACCCAATTCATAACATATGTTTTTTTTTTTTAAATAAATATATAACTTTATTGCTTAGTAGCATTACAGTTGTAGTCACATGGTGCAGGTTTTCACATGGCACATGTGAGGGAGTTTTAAGCCCAGTGGCTTTCTCCCGAACTAACCATCACAGTTAGTTAGTAGCAAGTTGGTACACGGGGAGATGAGAGTTAGTACGATCACGGTGGGAAGGGGGGGGGGGGGGGAGAGAGAGAGTTCGCCGAAGTTCCTGGTGTTCCCTGGTCAGGGAGGCCGGTTTCGCTGCAGAAGGTCCGTATGCCGTTTCCGTTTAAAGGCCGGATCACACAGGACGCGTTATAACGCGACGTTAGGCGTTCCTGTACCGTCGCGTTACGGCGTTCCATTTGCATGACGCAACATGGCATCATCCCCGCCACACACACGGCGTTAAGGCTCAGCGATACTTTCAGTAACGCGGCGTCAAGCGTTGGGGTTGTAAAAAATTACAAAAGTAACGCGCGCTGAAGGCGTTCCCCTCGGTTTTTTCGAGATGAGTGAGGAAACAGAGGCTCTCATTAACAAAACGATCCTCGTGTGATCGCAGCTCCCGACGTAAACGGTGGTATTCCCCAAACTCTTCCCTCTTTTCATTGATTGGGTGCACCCAATGCTGTCTGTTTTTGTCATCTAATAACACTAGTAAAAGTAGAGCTTCTTCCTCATCAGAGTCACCAGAAGTTATCATAGCTTTATGAGAAAGTTAGAAGAACCAGAAATTATTGTTATAGCAGCGAACCGCCTGTACACAGTACACAGTATCACAATGCTGGGTCGCAGGCCAAAATAACGCGCAACATTACGCGATGTGTGTGACGTAGCTATATCGCCAAACGTCGGGGAGAACGCGCGTTCTCTGAGCGCCGCGTTATAACGCGTCCTGTGTGATCCGGCCTTTAGTCTGCGATTTGGGCGGTCCGGAGGGGTTGACGCAGGTATGTCCGCTACATGTGGTGGCTGAGGAGCCTGCGATGGAAGGTAGCGTACGATGCTTGGAGGAAGTCGTTTACGGTGGGCATGTCCAGGTCCTGGTGCAAATTTGAATTCCTGACAAACCAGGGAGCCCCAGTGATCACCCTCAAGACCCGATTTTGAAAGGTCTGATTAAGAGCAGATAAATCAGTCCTTTCGTGGCAACAGTAAGTGGGGATTGTTCTCTGAGAAGGGGCTTCAGCTGTCGAAGACGGTTGCGGCATCTTTTAAGCAATGCTGTGATGTGCTCGCTGTAAGTTAGGCGTTTGTCAAGGACCACTCCTAAGTACCGGACCGATGTTTCTGAGGGAATGGCGTCATCACCGATTTTCAACTCTGGTTCTTCGTAGATGTGAAGGTATGTGAAGACTACAGAGCATGACTTCGGAGGGTTGAGCTTGATCTTCCAACGCGTGGCCCACTCGTGCAAGTCGTATGCAAGCTCCTCAAGTTCTATGCTCGCTCTTTCACCTCTGAATGAGCTAACATATGTTGTATATTTTTTGAGGAGTGAAGCTTAGATAGATCTACTTTTTTATCCAATTAAATTTCAGTTTTTCCATTCATTGGTCCCAACGTCCGTGGCAGTATAAAGTAAATTTCAACCACTGTGGGTATTTAACCATCAGTTTCGGTTACCTAAGTATTAAGAGACTAGTTAAGTACTAGTGTTTAAGAAATTATATTAAAGACGACAAACACACTGATCAGCTGAAGGGGCTCATGGCTGATTGGTTTGTGTTTTCATGAAAAAATGTCAATAGTGGTGTCTGGAGATGGTTGAAGAAGTGCGTCACTACTTATCTTCACACATCGCCACCGCAGCTTCCCTTCCCTCGGTAGAACCGCATGTATTTATACATTTGCAATAACTTCGTCTGGAACGCTGGACGACTTGTGGTATATATATCATTATGAGCTGTTTTGGAGAGATGCAATCCCCTCCAATTCTTTAAATTCTGCTAATACCCTGAGCATAGTCCTTACGCCTTCATCCGGATATATTCTTTCATCCGTTGCAGGCATTATCACCTCAGTCGTTGGCGACTAGACCATACAATCACCTCCTTGTTCTATGTTTCATGTTATCAGAGCGACTGTCAACATATATATACTGATTGGACATTATTCAATATTGACCGAATGTAAATTGGGCTTGCCCGTATAAATATAAATAAATAAATAACACTTTCAAAACTTTAAACGACTCTTAGATATAGATGGTTCCACAACTTCTTTAAATTGCCTGACATAGTCTTGCCCATTGTGAGAATTTGAACGTTGCAGGCATTATCACCTCCTTTGGCGACTAGACCATACAATCACCTCCTTGTTCTATGTTGGCTGTTAAGACCAATCACTCATCCTCTAATATTGAGTGTCCTGGTCTAATATTGACTTTCAAAATGAAACCTCTTGAGTACTACAACTAACCTGACCTTGCCCATTGTGAGAATTTGAACTTGAAACTGCTACCTGGGCCATAAACCTGACGTCTTTTAGCTACAGGGATATTGTCAGGATTCTGCAGGGATTATCGCCTCAGCACTTTGATGGGACAACTCAACCATCCCATCACCTCTTTGTAACAGATTACAGGAATCGCCCTGTGACATCTTCCTCCTGAGCGAATGCTCTGTCAATCGCAGACTTGACAATCGATGTACAGTAACAGGCTAAGAATAAACGGGTCACCCTCAACGGCTAGATCCACTGCCCCAGAGGCTCCTCAAGGGGACGGTAGAACGGCACTGCACTGCACTTTGATGGATTCAACTTTCAACATCAGCAATTCATCAACCGATTCAATTTTTTTCTCGATACTCCGCACAATCGTTTGCAAATGTTACCAGTAATTCAATGAAATGTGGCAAGTGATTAACAGAGTTTGAGAGAAGGGTTAATTTCTTTGGGGGAAAATCTCAGGTGGGGGGGATGAATGACAGGTACGCGAGCCGTTATCACCTAATGAGATTTTTTCCAATCCACAGCCTAAAGCCGCTTCGAAACGGCTATACTAAGGTTTTTCTCGTTAAATCTGAAAGTCCGACAAAAACTTTCATATCCCCAAGCCCAAAACTGTTTTCACGGAATAGGAAAACCGTTCTCCCACCACCTTCCACCAGAAATATAGTCTCAATAAATCGCTTCTCAATTGAACTGCAAACAAAAGCCATCTCTGAGATTCGCTGAATAAATCTTGAAGGGCTTTTTTCTGCCTTAAAAAAAGAAAACTCCGAAAAAAGGTCGGGGGTGGATAGCAATCAATTAGAAAGAGCTGAATAAACAAGATTGAGTGAGAGCGAGTGAGAGGGATCTTCTGTTGTTGTTGGTTCTGTTGTGAAGGAAGTGGGATGGACGAGGCATTATGCAGGAGGACGGCGGACCTGAGGGTGAAAGCCGACTTAATTCGATTGCGGAGGGGCGGGAGACGGAAATTGTGGAATGGGCTATGGATGAGGGGTTGCAGGGGAAAATGGAGCGGTGGTCGAGGGAAAATTTGCTCGGGGGTGAGTGAGTTTCCCACGGTGGAAATCCGGAGCTGTTTGCCCGCGGAGTAAAAATGGAAAAGTCCCAGCGGATCGCTTGAAGACTCGAAAGTAAGCTAGGGGGGAAAACCCGTGGGGTTGATTTAACGGAGGGACCTGCTTTGAGCATATTTTTAACGGATATTATGTTGTACAACGATCTTACTTACTGAAGCAACTACCGGTGGGTTTCTCGTGACGTCTGTACGCTTCAAATATTTGAACCTACCAAGAGTTCTGCTATCTTTACTCACTAATCTCGCTGTGTTCATAGCTGAACTAGCCTTATTCGAAATCTTCTCTCCGATATTTTCATTGAATCTATCAGCTGTTATTAATAATTTGAATGCTGTTCAATTTCTTAGTGAGCGTTTGATAATTTCCATTCTTCATGAACAGAGTCAGTACAGCATGTAAAGTGAGACAACCATAATTATCGCATCATTGTGAAAAGGAATTGAATGTACTACTGTTTTTTGTGTTTACGTTCAGTGGCGGCTCCTGCCCCGAAACCCGGGGGTGTGACCGAGACCGTTTTGGATAACCACGAAGAGAACGCGAGAAAAAAAAGTGCTTTTCTCAGCCAAATTCAATTTTCAACTACCAATATGCAAAGGAGATCAATCTTGTTCGCTATTTCGACTTCAAATCGTGAAACAAACGACACAACCCTATCTTTTTAAAAAGTTCACTTAAATAAAAGAAATGATTATTGAACCTCAAAAAGCTGTGTTTGGAACACAACTCCAAGAATCATCGTGGAGATGAAAGCCCGACTCCATCTTTAACCCAAGCTTTATTCCTACTTTTGCAGCGAAGAAGGCAGAGGAAGCAGAAAGGTTTATTACTTACCTCACATCCGCAGAGACAATCTACCTTTTCGTAGTAATGAGGGTTGAACTTGCTAATCGTGGAACGATTTATGCTTGCCTTTCAGGTTTTGTTGCAGTCCTGTCGATACTGGCATTGGACGCCCTTCATCATAAATAATCAATCTTTTCTCCACCGACAATTTATAGCACTAACTTTATTCACCGCGCATTTACAGCAAATACAGATCAGTCACAAAGGTTGGGGACAATCAACTGATAATACGATAAGGGTGTGTTTTGGTGATTGATGCACGCATTCTTGAGGGTGAGCAGACAACTAGGTGTGCTCCGCTCTTCATTTCGGCCGCTCTCTCATTGGCTCATTCTTTGGACCCAGATAGAATCAAATGCTGTGTTTTCTTTTAACTTACAACTCCACCATCCTCTCACCCTCCGTGAGGCTCTGTTTGGCGCGTGGATTTGAAACTCTTCTGCTCTTCAATGAGGATTCATGGGGAAAAACAGTATGATAATATTGTACCTATAATTGGCCTGGGGCCCTGTCAGCAACCGCCCCTGTGTTCGTACTAGTATCAGCCCTCATCATCGTCGTCAACCGACCTTTACAAAGAAGTTGATATGTGATAAGAGCTGCGATATTTCATGAACATGTACCATACATTAATTTATCATATTAGAAGATTGGGTTAGAACCAAATTCAGGTACTTACCCAATCATGCAGATGATAGACTGACCAGCAGTTGTACATAATCGTTATATATCAAACTCAAAGTTTGTTTTTACATATCACTGTATGTATCTATCTACGTATGTATGTTTTCAACTGACGACTAAACTGGCGGACCAATTTTGACGAGAGCGGTTGTTAATTGATAAGCGAGTTGTTCATTTGCACGACAGATAAGAACCAGCTAAACATCCATTCTTCACAACTGATTTGTTTGGTTCGCGAACTTTTGTTATTACGGTGGCTGACTGTCCATTTTTAGATGCGGAGGACCGTGAAAACAGCACATATGAATTTAATATTTCGTGCAGAGCACGAGTTTCCTGCTTGTTCTTCTTAAACACGCTGATGATTAGGTAACAAAATATTTCAATTTACAAATATCTTCATTGTTTCATGTATAATTCTCCACCACTTGTTAAGTGAATGTAATTAGGGAAACTTAGTGGGGAACTGCATAACCGTTCAACGAAAACATAAAACGAATGAATAATTGAATTCAAGACTAGATCGGCTTATTCAATACGAGCAAAGATGGATGAATCTCTGTTATCACACTTTTATCACTCGGAATTTCGTGTTTGATATGTAAAATATCTAAAATTAGGCCTCGAGAAACCCACTCGAAAAGAAGTGACATTCCCGAAAGAACATATGCCAAAATTGAAGTTATGAACTGTATTTATCAGCTTTGTTCAAGCGATCTGCAAATTTTTTGTCATTACCGTAAAGGAAGAAAGGAAGCGATTCAACTTGTGCTGACGTTCTGAGCTTAGCTGGGGACCCAGATGTTACCTCAGAATTCCAGAAAGTAGGGTGTGAACTGAGGAGCAGGCAGTTTTCGGGAAAATATTATTATTCCGGCAGGTACTTCAAGATTAGGCAAGAATCAATAAAGATTTTATTTCGGAATTTCCAATTTGTATATAATAACGAAAGGGTGGGAGAGTGCTATTCAAGAGGAGTGGTAAAAATGGCGGTGGGAGTTTTGGGAGGTTATTAAAATGATAAAAACGCTGCAAATTCTTTCACTGGGGTTTATTATTCAATCGGTTTGCGTTCATGATTTGAATTTCTACTAAGCTTTGGAGTGTGCGTGTTTCACAGGATAGGGCGATTATTGAATTTCAGGAGATATACATGGAGCACGTGAATCTGTTCTCGACCAAAATACCTATTTGGATTGATCAGTTGATCATATTTGTGTGCCTCCTGAAATTCAATAATCGCCCTATCCTGTGAAACACGCAGACTCCAAAGCTTAGTAGAAATTCAAATCATGAACGCAAGCCGATTGAATAATAAACCCCAGTGAAAGAATTTGCAGCGTTTTGGATGAGAACCGATTTACGTGGTCTATGCATATCTCCTGAAATTCAATAATCTTTTACAGGTTTTCAGGGATTTAAACGATGTAGCCAATGGTAGACTTTTACAGCCCTTAAAGGGCACTTTAAATTGAGTGAGGGAGTTGGCTCAAGAATTGGGGCGTCGTCGGACCAAGATGGATTTTTCCTGAAAATTTCAGATTTTTTGCTCCAGCCGTTTCGGAGATATCTTGCGTTTTCCAGAGCGATTACAATGGTTTATTATTGAATAATAAACCAAAAACTGATGGCAAATCATGACCCGTTGGAAGTGAAGGGAATAATATTGAAGCAATGATACTCAGGATGGTTACATACAAGTATCATAACGAACAGCGTTATATATCACACGTCTGGCACAACTGGAATGAATAATGACGGCGCACACTCTCCCTGGCAGCAGCTGTTGGAACCAACCAGTTGAGTGGATAATATAAGTAGATCTTTCTGCGTGTGTACTCCACATTTTTCTTAGGATGGCACACAACATATTCATTCCATTTCGGATTCCTGTCATAAGAATGAGTGATGAAGACGACATCCTTCTTTTGTAGATGATACAGGAACCAAACAATTTAGTGGGTACTGTAGGTAGCTCATTCGTTCTATTACACAATAAGTTTGTGATGTCAGGGAAAGTGGTAGGTTTACAACTAGTGATGTTCTGAGTTCTTGTATTCTTTGTTTCACAATAAGCTGCCTCGGGCTGGTATTACAAGAATAGTTTCACCAGTAATTTATGGAAATTACCTGCCTGTAATTACCAGTAAAGGGAAAAACCTTGACACGTATGGATATAAACACGAATGGATATCCTAGGGAAGGGTGCTTTTTGCTTTTAATCATTACCCGAAACATCATCATAATATGTGCTTACAAGTTCACTAAGTAAAATGATTCTTTCTCCCATGACGAACTAAATATTAAATCATCGAACATTTGGTTGATCATTTTCAATAATCAACCTTTGTAATCGACAGAAAAATCATAGTATACCTTTAAACTTTAATATTTCATGTTTAAAGATGCATAGAGTCCGAATCTCGAATTTGAAAAATTCCAGGCGTCCACAGTAGGCTGTCCAGAGCTTTTCTCGAAAGCTGATGGACCAAGGTTAATGAAACTTCTGTCAAAAATCTCAAACGGGGTCAGCTTGCAACTGAGTTTTTGTCATTGGCATCGTTCAATCCTACAGGGATGAAAAAGTCAGAATATCGAAAACTTTCGAAGTAGCAGTAATGTTATCATCTTTGTTATTGGTAGACATCCGTAGGCATTCTGTCTCTGAACCGAAGAAGGTTACTTGGACCCATTTAAGTTCATCCTAACGCTCTCTCCAAATTTTGACAAAAAGAAGAACGTCACCCGAACATCAACCCGAATGTGAATGTGAAAAATCGTGTAGTTAATCGCCACACAAGAATCAGCTGATATAATTGCAATGGAATTTAATTTCCTAGAGTTTCTGCAGAAATCCAGTTTTGCAAGACTTATGTCACACGATTGAGAACAAGTGAAGTTATTCTTCAATCAAGAATGTTTTATTTTATTACGTTTAATTTCAGTTGTTCCATTCGTGGTGAAACCCAACAATGGAGCAATGTAAACCAACGAGAAGAATACATGGTGAACCTTCATATAATTATTTGCACAGCTATTAACTAAAACAACCGGAAATCAGTGTCCCAATTTTTGAGTGGTCGTAAAATTAGTATGGCATACTTTTTTTTTTAATTTAAGGTTTCAATTTATGATAAGGGGTTCTGAAACAGAATTCTTGTTTTATAAATCATACTACAAGGGTATTCACATTATTCTTCAGTCTTTTGGTAAAAGAGAATTCACTAGTTAAAAACGCTACAAATTCTTTCACTGGGGTTTATTATTCAATTTCATTCATTTGGCTTGCATTAATGATTTGAATTTCTACTAAGCTTTGGAGTGAGCGTGTTTCACAGGTGATAGAGCGATAATTGAATTTCAGGAGGCACACAAGTATGATTAACTGATCAATCCAAATAGGTATTTTGGTTGAGAACAGATTTACGTGCTTTATGCATATCTCCTGAAATTCAATAATCGCTCTATCACCTGTGAACCACGCACACTCCAAAGCTTAGTAGATATTCAAATCATGAACGCAAGCCAATTGAATAATAAACCCCAGTGAAAGAATTTGCAGGGTTTTTTGAGGTTTTTACAAAACTTTGACAACCCTTAAAGGGCACTTTAAATTAAGTGAGAGAGCTGGCTAAAGAATTGGAGCGTTGTCGGACCAACGGATTTTTCCTGGAAATTTCAGATTTTTTGCTCCAACCGTTTAGGAGAAATCGTGCGTACGGCGGACGGATGGAAAATTTTTTATTGCAGATTTGGATCCTACACCCTTTGAAACGTAAACCATGAAATTTTCAGGGGGTTTAGAATTTTTTTTTTCAATAGCGATTAAAATGGTTTATTATTGAATAATAAACCAAAAGAAAATGTACTTGTAATAATGGTTAATAAAACATTTTAAATCAGGCTCCTTTATGCGAGGTTATGTGGGGGTTACAAACATATTCAGAATTGCATAAATTATACAAATTAGGCCAATAGCACGTCTTTCCTCTAGTGTGGGATTTCTGATGGTGTTTCTCCTGAAGGCAGGGTTACTGGTGTTGTACATATGTGATCTCGAGTTGTTTTATAAATGAATTTCAAGGGGAAAAGTTTTACCTTAACAGTACGTGCCTCGCATGTCCGCCGAGCAGGCAATGAAGATTTCAGGCTGGTCACGTCGCCTCATCTTCCAGCAGAAATGGCCTAGGTGAGGCAGAGGCACAGCTGTCTGGTGACTCCCATTTGCTTTTAAATGTGACATTTTTTTCGCTCCCACCCAACACCGTTCGGCACCCTGGATGCACGCGCCAGATTGTGGGTTCTTAAAAATGTAAAGGTACTCTCTTCCTTGGAAACAGAAGAGTATATAAATGCGGTAGGAAATTCCAGTATTTCCTGTGGGATCTCTTTCAGAATCATGAAATACTAGTTTTTATCCAGGTTAGACGTAAACATAAACTCAAAATATAATACAGGGGACCGAAACCTTCACTCCATTGTCGAACTTGGGGGTTTTGCCGACCAAATGACCGATTTGTTTACTTTTCCTAACCATCATCTCCAGATAACTGTCAATGGTAAGCACGTCTTTAATTGTCTTGACTGTTGGTATCCTACTTGGCTGTTGACATTCGTAATGGTAATCTACGGACTATTCATAGGGTAGCTTACGGATTTTAGAAATCCGTCGACAGGGTTGACACTGCGGCTTAAGACATCATAAGCCGCAGGCTCCAATTCAAATCCGCGAATTACGTTTAGCCCCTGACGGATGAAACGGGACTTTTCCCAGGAAATGATGACGTCAATAGTCTTATTTCGTCCCTAGCTTGAATATATATATAAATTGCTTATATACTCCGTTACAAAAAAAAGTGGGATTGGCACTCACCTTCCTCGTCTAAGTAAAGTGCCTTTTGAAACATCTTGATAATCTCGAAAGATGTAGAACATACACTTGCCACGAAGATTCTCGAGACATGTTTCGTAGACATCAGTGCCTTCAAAAGGTCAATCAGCATGTACTGCGACTCTGCCGTGCTAATTCTGTAACGGATAAAATTATGATAATATCGCGTTAAAATTGGTGATCTCAGTAGCTACAAATGGAAATATTCTGTTGATATTGATATGATATCATTTAATCGTTTTCCCCCAACCACTCTGAATAATTGAACCCGATCGGACCTGTACAACCTGAGAAAATTAATCTTACTGAATTTTACATTGTGCGTGCGCTGACCGACGCATTCATTTTGGAGGGACGAATATATTCGGAGACCGTCTACAGCCTAGATGACACATTTCCTGAAAATACCATCAAATCGGATGAATTACTGAATTAGGCTAGCTGAAGGGATCTGCGGACGAACGGACAGACAGACAGACAAGAAACGAAAATTACTCAGGATGGTCTAAAACAAATATGCGAGTGAAATTTTTGATTTTGGAGAAAAAATAAGCTTATTTTAACCTTTTGGCAGTTTCGAGAACACATCTGTGAATTAAACCTTGAGGCAATTATATTTAAATCAAAATGCAATAGGGCATGGAAAACAAAACTGGCCAGAAGTGAAGCGTACTTGATGCTGGCAAGGACCATTATAAAACCGAAGTTCGTTTGATCATCTACTTTTCAAGGTGTCTACCATTGAGATGGACCAAAAATTTTTTTTCACTTTCAAGATTTCAGTCTTGTTTATAACCTTATGTCACTAAAATGGTCATAAATCACAAAATAATCTCCAATTTGAGGATACTGTTGAAAAGAGCATTTTATTTTCTATCCATTAGGTGGAAAATTGTATGTGCCAAGGTACTTTCGGTGGTCAACAAATTGGTCGAAGTGAATGTTTTGATTATTGTTAGAAAGTTACCGTTATTCAGGCTAATTTTTAAAAATGTAACAGCTAGATCTATCGTCAGAAATATTAACGGGAATACCAGCCCAGAATTTCAGTTTTCCAGCTGTACAATCAATTTTGATTTTAATTCACTAATTTGGAGAGAAAACGACGTTTGAATGGAAAAAAGGAGGATTTTTCGTAGAAAATTCCGTTTTTTGGTGCACCACCACTGGTTTAGGATTAGGCTCAGAAAATTTAGTGAAAGAATTTGCAGCGTTTTTTATGGTTATTAGAATATTTTAACCCGTGTATCGGCTATAAACCCTTTTAGGAGTTCACTCCAGTATCCACGTTCACTACATCACTAGGTTACTGCAATCAAAACAAAAACAATAATAAACCAAAATAATGCAAATGTTGCCACCATAAATCGGGCCACACATCGAACTGGCGGTCTCACCATGATTCTTCAAAAAGCCAAATTTAGGCCGCCTTAACTTTTTTGAGGTGGCATTTTACAAAACTTTGACAACCCTTAGAGGGCATCTTAAATTTAGTGAGAGAGCTGGCTCAAGAATTGGGGCGTCGTCGGACAACATGGATTTTTCCTGAAAATTTCAGCTTTTTGCTCCAGCCGTTTAGGAAAAATTGTGCGTACGGCGGACGGACGGAAAATTTTTGATTGCAGATTCGGATTCTACACCCTTTGAAACGTAAACCATGAAATTTTCAGGGGGGGGGGGGGTAGAATTTTTCATAGAAAAAATAAACGAAGATATTGCGTTTTATGTTCTAATTTTACGAAAACGTGTCTGCGCTAAACCTATCTCGAAATAAACGATTAAACGAGTTATTACTCACTAAAATGAGCCTGGGAAGACTTGAATCACACCAATATTGAGTTGTCCAGATGATTTTGAAGGTCAGAAGTTTAAAAGAGAGGGAGGAGAGGACTCACACAAAACTGTTGTAACTGCCTTGTTTTGAAAGATAATTTAGAGGTTTGTGTCCAATCGATTCGATTTTCAATGCTCTATAACTTAGAATTGTTTGAAAATTTCTGTTGCATGCAGGGCTTAGAAGTTACCGCAAAAAAATTTGGATTTGTAGTCTATCAATCTCTTAGAATGAGCAAAACTAATCTTAAAGCATCTCCAGACATTAATGTGATCGTACGCCAAAAAGCTAGGACTCTCCATATCGAAAAGCTATATCATAATAATGTATTATTTACTTATAATGTATATTATATTTATTACCTATATTACCTATTTATTATTTATTACCAAAACCTATATTATTTTACATGCTTCTGGTTCGGATTTTTCCCCCCAAAAAACATCTTTTATTATTTATTTTTTTTTTCAAAAAAAACATCAATCGTCGTTTTATTACCAATGTATAATTATAAAAGTAAAATGAAAATGTATTATTCCATTGGAAAACTGAAATTTCGGGTCAAAATTGTTCTCAAGTGACGAAAATTTAAGATAAATTGAAAAAAAAAATTGAGCGGAGCAATTACTTTGGCAAGAAATGTAATTTCACCGATTTGTAGTCTAAATCTCTTAGAATGAGCAAAACTAATCTTGAAGCATCTCCAGACATTAATGTGATCGTACGCCAAAAAGCAGGACTCTCCACGAAAAGCTCTTCTTTTTTTAAAAATCAATCGTCGTTTTCACCCGTAATTATAAAAGTAAAATGAAAATGTATTATACCATTGGAAAACTGAAATTTCGGGTCAAAATTGTTCTCAAGTAAAAATTTAGCCTGAATAGTGGTAACGATCTAACAAAATTAAAAACTTTCACTTTGGCCTTGTATTTCACCCATGAAAATTGCTTTATTTTATTTCCAACGAAACGGATAGGAAATTGAACTTTGTTTTCAACGGTATTCTCAAAGTTGAGTTTATTTATAAACTAAGGGAGTTACGACCATTTTAGTAACATAATGTCGTAAAAAACTTCCAGGAAGCACCTTTTGTCGAAAATCAGCTGTGGAATTGGCCCATCAGGTTTGCCTCATTTCAATTGTAGACACCATGAGAAGCCTGTTCAACTTCACATTCCAATCCTACCCAATAACGAAAAATTTCAAATTGCTACTTCTCAAAATATTTCAAGTGTTTGCATTTGTCTTAAAGTGGAGTTCGGTTTGAATACGACCCATTCAGATTGAGCACTGTGAGAAAATCAGCGGTTAATGATTGAAATCTAAACTGATTCGGTTGCGCGAATGGGCATGCGGAGGCGTTACGGCGCTCGTTTCATGTTGAATGCTTTTTCCGCCTCATTTCGAACGTTATCCATCTTTTTAGAGAAACTTTCGCCCACAATCATCCATTCACACGAGTGCCTCAAGCCGCCTCCGAGGCCTTTTATATTGCCAAAGGATCAATCTTCTGTAGGTGTAGGTAGATCACTTATCTTCTCCGATCAAAGCAAATTCTTTAAATTGGTTCGGGATACTCTTTTCCCAAAGGCAGTTTCCGAATTCGACCCTCTAAGTTGACCACAAAAGAACTAAAAGAATCAGTTCACTCATAATTGTCACCATTTTGGTTTATTAATTTCAATAATAAGCCTTAGTAGTCGTATAGCAAAATGTTTTAACCCCCTCGGAAAATCGCCGGATAGGCTTCAGATTCGTAGAAATTCGCTCACACCAAAAAATCGCTATTTCTGTGCTTGAAAGTGACCCTCCGAATAATACCAGGAATCGTGGATTGTTCAAAAGGTAATTAGACCATGTGTTAGAATTGGTATAGTTTTAACTGACTATAATCCTCCGAGCTTTATTTAGAGCTGCTGTCTCATAGATTGAGTAGAAAAGGGAAATACATTGCGATTGTCAAGTCCAACATCTACGGTAACGTTGGCTGCAAGTAGGAAGGTATGTTGTTTTTTCTCTCATCTGGCAGATCGTGCTAGCTCATCCAGCCGAGGACTTAATGGCTTACATATGTCTCTTTTGTCTGCGACTTGTTCACCTGGAAGCCAAGTACCGGGTTATCTGCGCTGTTTCCCAAGCCATTCTACGCTATGCCTCAACAGAAATGATCGCTCACAACGCATCTGCTACTCGCCTACGTAAATCGTGACCTACAGTTGTTTCAAACTGCATGTTTTACAAAACATGCAGCACCGTTTCTCCCCAAATTCACATTGGAACTCTGAATACGCTCGAATCTATTCGTACTAACTGCACAAGTGTTTATCAAAGTGATTCCTTCCAATTTCTCTAAAGCCGAAGGTCCCGCAGGCTCTCACACTTTCTCAATAGCCGGAATTGTGGTTTAGTTCGGAGATGATATTATTGTTAAGTTTGGGTATTGGCCGGTAGGTGCCTTTTGCTCTTCCAAATGTTTATAAACACCGTGAAAGGCGAGCTGTAACAATAAACACGGAGGACGGCGGGAGGGCGAGATTTCCAGTCTGCCCCGCATTTGGTAATATATCTATATTTATCTATGGATCTATATATATCAAGGATAACAGCTTGAGGTAGAGCAAACAGAATTGTGTACCAGGGAAAAGGGAGAGAGGTAATCCAACGTTGAAACAACATAATCGCAAATCCAAACGAGGGTCGAGCAATTGTTTACTCGAGATTTTTCGCTTGAACGAATAAAAAATACCGCAAATAGTGCATCCTACTTGCTCAGTATTCTCAAGTATATACTATCATGTGCTCTTGGTATATACATTATGTAAAAACCGCATCAAATCGGTCATGCTGTTTGAGCTTATTTGCATCGCAAACAAACACGATTCAATATTGATAATATTTGCAATTACGAGAGTAGATCTCTCTGGCAGTGTATTGCGTACGACCCTTTGGTTAATTTGTTCTCTGAGGGACGAGAACTGTCCGGAACTGTTCACTCTCATTAATTAATTGCTTGAAGTGGTGCAACAATCTAGATAGTGATAAAGGAATTGTCACGTACCTATATGTAAGACACCTTTGGTGCTTCTACCCTAATAGGTGTTGATACTGATAAATACTGAGAAAATAGGAACCTGTTTTTCCTTTTCAGGTAATGTTCCTGTTTCGTCTCACTGTGCACTGGTATAAATGCACCTCCTTCAGGTAACTCTTACAAAGTTATCACATAAGGCGAACTTTGACAGACACGGTAAAGCTTTCTACTATCAGATCACTTCGATAGTGGATGTTCAAGGGCAGATATAAGACTGCACAAGCAATGAGGGTCATACCTTAACTTTACCACGTTTGAAAATATGTAGGAACTGTATCCAATGGCTTACTTACCAGTTACGCGATCGTTTTTCTTGAAGAATAAATCACTCTCCGTTCGATCGATCCAGATCAATTTGTGTAGTCCTTTTGTTCAATATAAAGTCGGAATCCTTCCTTATTGTCACAATTGATGAAATCAGGGTTAGTGTCGAGGTTTTAATCAACATATTGGATGAGAGTTACTTGTCGATCCATTATCTTGAGTGTTCGAGGCGTTCTTCTCTCCCGTAACATTACGCGCGACACAAAGGCCCGAGGAAAGTGAGTGGATGTGATGGCCGAACCATTGTCGAACTACGTGCGATTCGATTTGTGTGAAACGAAAAGAACAAACTGCGGTTGAAGAAAAAAAAAATCCAATTTGACTTCGAAACGACGCGAAAACCCGGATAGGATGTGACCTGGTTGGAATGAAAAAGACCGCCAGACCGCCCTTCCTCGACCGTTCCCTTTTGACTGTTCAGATCGATAAAACACTTCATTCGAAAAGCATTTATCGGGCTGACAGAGAAGCACAGGAACATTGGGTAGAAATGGGCAGGAACATGAGGAAGGGACGGCGGAGCATCGAGTAGAGATAGAGGAAGGAGGTTGACGGGTTCCCGTTTTTCGAGGTCCTTTTCGACGTCGTTCGACCGAAAATTAGAACGAAGGGAGGAGAGAAAAAGGAATCCCATTGAAACGAGTGTCTTTTTTTTCTCGAGAAAGTTGAAAAGAGAGAGACGTCGGTTTCATTGTGAGATGGGGGGGATGTAGAAACAATACGTCGGATGCGACGGGTGTAGTCGAGCGGGCAAGGAGATAAAATGACTGTTCTGGCCGATCGACCTCCGACGAGCTGCGATCGAAATACAGAACAAAAGCGACGGAACCGGGACAACAGGAAAATCCCGGTTCGCACATCATCAAGAGCATCCACAGGTTTGTCGACCATTCCACCGTCAGTACTCGTTTATTTTGGATAATCTTCAAGTTGACGAAGAAGTCATACTTTTCCGTACGGATCAAACGCCTTCCGAGTCATCTGGTTTGTCATATTCGATACCACATTTGTAGCGTACGACTAAGGAATGACTTGACTTCCGAACCAGGGTCGTATTCTGACAGTAGACCAGTCGCATCTGCTCCCCCTGGCCAAAATGAAAAAATATAAATGATAATATATACTTAGGTAAGATATTATAATACTGTTTTCCAACTCTTCCACATTAGTCCTCATTGAAGAGCAGAAGAGTTTCAAATCCACGCGCCAAATAGATCCTCATGATGGGTGAGAGTCGCCCCACACCCGCTAGACTGCGTGCATCTAATCACCAAAACACTCTTATCTTGTAATTAGTTGATAGTCCCCGACCCTTGTGACTGGACTGTGTAGGCTATTAATACGCGATGAATACAGGAAATGCTATAAAACGTGAGTTCGCTAAACTGTCGGTGGAGCAGAGTGATTATTCGCGGTACGGGCGCCCAATGTCAGGACTGCAACAAGTCTCGAAGGCAAGCAGAAATCGTTTCAAGATTCCCAAGTTCAAGCTGCTGAAAGGAAGGCTGTCTCTGCGGCTATGATGTAAGTACCTAATAACCTTTTCTGCTTCCCTTGTCTTCGGTTTCTTACAAAACCATTGGAGTTTGGTGTTCACGGAGTTGTATTCAAGTCATTCTAGAAGTCCTACAAAGTAAAACACACTAATCAGCCGAAGGCTGTTTTGGCCAATTACGTCCTTAACCCAGTAGTGCCCGTAATTATTTTTGTTGACATTTTTCCGTGAAATTTCATTTCCTTACTAATTGTGACCTGAGGATCACGGGAAATATATCGAAAACATTCTACCTGTAACCAATTTTTCAATATTGGCCGATGCCATATGGCATCGTTGGGCACACAGAGACCTGGGACAGTATTGTGATGCATGATGAACCTGGACCCCTGAAATTCTCGTATGCACTCAAAATAAGGAAATAAGAAGATTTGAATGGTATAACATTGTAAATAAAACCGTATAAGAGAGCAAAACAGTCAACACACAGGCCAACTTTACATTTTGAACGCATTGTACGGGTTTGGGATGTACAAGGGGTTCCTGCAAAGCGTTTACGTTTCTTTTCCAGAGTATGAGTTACATAATGATGTTCACGATCGAAACAATATCGTCCAAAACCCTTGATGATTAAATAAATTTGCCTGAAGGGTCAGGACGTCTTCCAGCAACGGCTTACTTCGTCAAGTAGATTTAATCAATACCTCTTAAGAATTCCAGTTGCGATATTTTTTTTTTTTTTTAAATTCAGAATCCAAGCATTTTGGCTTACTGCGTCAATGGTCCAGGTGAATGGAGACCACCACCATTTCTTCATAACTATCCCGATCCGGTGGTTAATATTCTGATCCATCAGTTCCGTTCCACCCATTGATTAATTCTTTATTAACTGAATCTATATGAAAATATTTATCCGAAAATACAGCTGGATTGGGAGGTTCGACGAAAATATCAATTGGGGTGACTGCGTCATCATTCATGTCGTTGAGAATATCAAGGGCATCTTGAAGGGAAAATCCTGGTCTGAAATTAGAAGAAAAATATTATTAAATTACCCATAAAAAACCATTAGTAATAAATGGTACACGCCATGAGTACCGGAAATGGTAGTATACAAAAACAAGTTCAAAAAACTGTTTTTAACTGCCCAACGATGCCGTTTGGCATCACTCAGATGAACACGATCACCACAGCTGAATATTTTGTCTATTCGATTCGGAAACGTCATACTATACCCAGAAAACATCTCAAAATTATTATAAAGTATTTACATTTCGCAAAAAATAATAATAAAGTATACCTACGCCAAAGAGTTTCTCAGGTGGTGGACGTCGAAAATTTGATCCATCTTTAAACACGTTAGATTTGCACTACACGAGGTTATATTGATCACTGATACGAAAAATATACGAAAGATCCCTCCAAGAGAAGTAAGCAAGTCAGAAATACAATGAAAACCCCAAGGTGTAGTCAGAAAGCTCACCTAACCAACCCCTCCTCCAGCGGTGCCGAACGGCATCACTGGGCACTAATGGGTTAATATCTAAGGCGCTGAAATATAAATGGGGCACTTTTCATGAATCTGGAATACAATTACAATTCATGGAAGCACCAAGTTCTAATAGGTATGCTATCTACCGTTGCTTATGTTTATTTCATCTTGTTAAATTTAAGTTGGATTTCTACATGTGCGTTGGAGTGTGGGAAGCACAATCTCTAGATGTACAGTCCGTTTTTGGCAGTCTGGTGATCCACGTTGGAGGGCTTTACAATGCGTAAATAATAAACCGTTGAGTAGTATTTGTCAGCGTTTTTCTTATTCGATGTTTGAAATCTGCGTATCTCGAAACGTAAACAAACGGCTGTTTTGGGATTTTTGTTTTTCTTGTTCTTCTACAAAGTCATTATTAAATAATTAACGAAAAAGAGGCTCATCGGGTGCTTTTGCTTGGAGCCTACGGCTAAAGTTCATGAAACATGAATCATATTTAGCAGCGCCCTCTACTACCTTATAAGGAAGTATGTATCTTACCTTCTTCTTACTCAGAAAGTTGCTCACAGACCATTTAACCAGGTTACATCTCCCTTAGATTCCGTTCTATAAAAATGATGGCAACCTATTGCATGAAGACTCCGCTAAATCGATTATTGTTCTTACCGCTAATGTTGTGTGCAGTCTTTTCTTTTATACACGTTCAAGGCCTTCCAGTGTACGGTGAACGATTTTTGTTAGACAAGATGAAGTCCCATAGCTACGACTTGTATTAGTTGGTTGTAAGTGGAAATAATTGCACAATATCGTGGCAGCCTCGCTTTCCTCCCTTGCGTGATATTTTTCAACGTGTTACTCCAAGGCTGAAGCATATTCCATGGTAATTGTCTATCTAATAAAGTTGTTAAAAGGTAAAATGCTTTCCATAGAATGGTCATTCGCGATAATGAACATTCGACACGTTGAGCTCTGATATGGCTGACATTATGGATTCGTAGCTTGTCATTCTGCCAATGGAAGAAAGAAGTGATTACCTATGAAACGACGGGTTGTTTATTGAGAGATGACAGTTGGAAGTATTGATGAAAGTTGTGCCCGGGCCACCTGAAGTGTAGCATTGTTGATGACTATTGTGTTTGGCATCTTGCATCATTAAAGACGATGGGTTTTATTTTCAAAGACCCCTTTCAAGGAGAGCCATTAGGATATACCAACAAACACCTTTCTTCAATTTCTCCATCACATTCTTTACCAACGGGAAATACGTATTGTGATATTCACTTTTTTCTTTCCTCTATAAATTTAAATTAAAGTTTAATAGAAATGAGCAACGAAAAAAAAAAAAGTCAGAGCGTGGGGGCACACTTGCCTATCCGGAGCTGAAAGGTACAAATGAATAAATGTTGCAGATATGATTCTATTTCAAAACTATTTAATTGTTGGAAAGGAAAACTCTGTTAAGGAAACAATCCTAATGTATGGCCTGATAGTATTTAACAGGTAGAGAATTAAATTTATAACAATAATTTGTGATGTGATTATTCTGAGGAATTCGTGATTTTCAAGTCAAGAGGTGACTACTTCGAGAGGTTTTTATATTTTTAGATGAATGTGAGATATGAAGAACGCGAGGACTCACCGCGAATGCCCTCCCAACTCATGGGTAGGACATTTCCAAATTTGAAGTAGCGTGAATGGAAGTAGAGCACGTGGTCCTCGCAGAAATATTTCGGACGTATATCCTCCTCAGCCAAAAAAGGGATGCTGCAGTTACGTTGTTGTCACAGGGCGAGAGCAGGTTCCTGGTCTTGCGACGACTTCCCAACAAATTTCAGGGGAATAGTAGAGAGATGAAAAAAGAGGGATGCTTAGACGTAAATTTGTGAGAGAGCTCCTTCCCCAACGGGGTCGACTAGTAGAATCCCTTCTCCCGTCCTCCGTGCGCTTCTTCCAAGATGAGCTCCCCACCCCACGGTTGCGCGGTTTACGATTCATGTGATGATGTGATGTGATGTGATGGTGTCCAAAGGATCATCACAGTATATACTTACGAATAAGTTTTCCATAGAACTGTTCAGTACCCATATTGAATACCAAACATTTGATTATGATTGTACAGCGCAATGAGAAGTTCACTGACGGAGTTTGTCGATCTGGGAATTCTGTGACCTCGATCCAGAAATCTCATTCTATTTAAAGAAGCTATTGTCACCTGCACGAAAATTCCTAAGCACAAAAGAAATCCAGATCCAAGAAAAAATAATTATTTCTTCATCAAGCTCTTTCTCTTAGGAGCTGTGTAAACTCTCAAATATGTTGGCACTGAAAAGGTAACTTCGAGAACGAGCAAATATCGGGAATATGAGGCATGTTGATATTTGCGATAGCTCGAAGTGTAGTGATGCGGGCATGGTAAGTGAAATAGAACTGGGCCGTGAAACGCGACGGGTCTAGTTCGGAATTCCGATGTAGGCGTCTTCGGACCATTCCCTGTGAATCCTTTATGTTGACGATTTTAGTATCTCTCAAGGTTGAGCGCTTTTGGGAGGATTTGTGCGTGTGTAGTGGCAACCAGCCGTGTAAGTTAGGTCAGCAAACGGCTTTTCCATTTCGTGTAAACCTATAGTATGAGAGTTACGATTTGAATAAAGAAGCGTATCGAGAGTTTCCCGCATAAATTCGAAATGTAATTGAAAAACGACGCTTTTCCGTCGTTTTGAAAGGGCCTCAGGCTATCAGATTATTTCCCGCCCATCTTGAGTTGGTCGAAGCTAATTTCCTCCAGAAGTTGAAATGTAGTATGCGATATCAGAGGGGCTGGTGATTCTGAGCGACGAGGTAAACCATATTTCATCTGAGAGTTCTTTCTTGTTTTAAATGCAAAGATGAAAAGTTGCACAGGATTGTTCAAGAATAGTTGGTAAGACTAGTTCCTCCCTGCTAGCTGGGATGCTTGAATCGTGAAGTTGAATATTGCATCTTATCGCAATCAGCTAAGTTCTTCGGCTAATTTTATTTGTGCTTGCGCTAACACGACGAAACGTCACAGATGCATTTCCAAGGACATTCGGTGTGGCTGTTTCTCCCATCACGGGGTTATGAAAGCCTTGAAGATGATATCGTATTTACTTCCGATAGATTGCAGTATAATACGGAATTATGGACGGGTGAATCAGAATGAAGAGATGGATTCACTTTCTTTTCTGCGTGATTTACGACAGCAATATTTCGCAGAATTTGTTGACGATTGTATGTATGATACAACTTTCAATTTGATTGTTTGTCGTGATTCGGAGAGGTGACTTCTCCCCACTCGATACTACACTAAGACTACACTACACTAAGACGGTACGGTAGACTACTACACTAAGCGACGGTAGGGGTCACCGAGAAAGGGGCTCGCAGGTATGACGTCACGTGCACCTTACGAACATTGAAGTTCCCTTCACTCAAGCTGTTTTACTGCAACAATTCCTAAGAATGTTAAAATTGTACAACTGGTCTTCTATTTTCAGGCCATTTGGCAATATTTAACTGTTTAATTCAATGATCTCACCAAAATTGAACTCTTCAGTTTATCAAATAATGAGTAGGTAACGTATAGATATTGTTTAATTCATAACAGCGTTTATTACACATTACATTCAGCTGCCAGATACGTAATTCAAATTTATGGAATAATAATATACAAAATCTACCAATACTAAACATTGCAACATACATATAAATAATTAAGTATACAACATAATTAAGCTAAATTCGTTTTAAAATATAATCTTCGCCATTCTTTTGGTCCTTTGCTGATGCTCACTTGTAGAACGCTTTGTATGACATAGATCGAAGAGTGACTGCTTTTGCGATATCATCAGACAACCAACTGCTGCACCTTCCCTCGGTTATTACCTGTTTTTGACAAGTTGAAAATTTCTCCTCAAAAACCTGAGAATTTTTTTTCAATTCTTTAATTTCATCACTCGCTGCAGCAAGTTGTTCTTGAAGGTGTTTATTTTCGTTTTTTAGTCTAACATTCTCAGCCATCAAGAAAACAACCTCTGCGGGACTTTCATTATTACAGCCATCAGAATTGTTTTCTACATTTATTTATTTCATCATCGTCATGACTCTCGACGTTCTCAATAGTATTTTTTTCCGAGCGTAAGAGCTCATCAATGCATTACAACGACTTTAACCGAATACTGTCGAGAGGAAATTTGTGGAAGGTTATCCCCAAATCTCTTGGCTTATCACTGTGGTTTGTACAGCAACAAACAGCACAGTACACCATAGTGAAACGTAAACAGACGCAAAGTAATGTCAACTGGAAGGCATAACTCATAAGAGGAGCTGGGTGGACGGTGCCTGTGATTTCACCAGCCTTGGGTTTTCCCCACAGAAAATCGGTGATCCTTACCGTCTTCGGAGTTTAGTATCCGTCTTCTCCCTCACTCGTTTACCTTTCACATTCAGACATCTTGCGCTGCTGTGTTGTTGCGTAGATATGCTCCGCAATTGAGAGCTCTACTTCCGATGGTTCCTGGCATGACATTACACGCTCACCAATTCGATTATCGTGTGAGCCACGAAGCTAATTTATAGAGAGTCAACTTCATTAATTAAGACTGATAATGGAGCCCTCAGAGGAGCTGAACCAAACGTGGATCCCTTTGATCAGCTTAGATCGATAAGTAGTAACCTCAAACATTGAGGCCTGACTGACATTAATGCGTATAATTGTTCAGAAGTAAGTTGCGGGAGAATTTACTTTGACATCTCCTATTTCTGCAGCTTTCAAAAATGCAGGAACGAAGTGGAGAATCGCACTACAAAAAAACCTCTGCCAAGTGGGTGTGGCACATAGCTTCCCCGTAGCCATAACATGACTGTATAGATCATTGATTATTATTGACTAAAGAACAGAAAATATATGAAGAAGAAAATATACCTAATAAGTCCGAACAATCCCTGAAAATTTCATTGAAATCGGTCGAGAACTCCCGAAGTTATGCTTGTGGCAAGGATTTCACGTTTGAGCATGCGCAGAGACTACTATTGATCCGGGGGTCATGAAACTCATAGGGGACCATCTACACATCAAACCGAACAATCCCTGAAAATGTCATCGAAATTGGCCAAGAACTCCCGGAGTTATGCGCGTAACAAGGATTTGCGCATGCGCAGTATTGATCTGGGGGTCATGCGTAGACGGAACAATCCCTGGAAATTTCATCGAAATTGGTCAACAACTCCCAGAGTTATGCGCGTAACAAGGATTTCACGTTTGCTCATGCGCAGAGGCTACTATTATTCCGGGGGTCATGAAACTCATAGGGGACCATCTACATATCAAACCGAACGATCCCTGAAAATTTCATCGAAATTGATCAAGAACTCCCGGAGTTATGCGCGTAACAAGGATTTCAAGTTTGCGCATGCGCAGAGGCTACTATTGATCCGGGAGTCATGAAACCTATAGGGGACCATCTACACCCCAACCCGCACAATCCCTGAAAATTTCATCAAAATCGGACTATAACTTCGTGTAGTTTTGCCCGTAACAAGGATTTGCTGACAGACAGACAGACACACAGACAGACACGGAACCAAAATTGTTCTGAAAGGTCTAAAACGCAAAATGCGAGTGGAATTTTTGATTTTGGAGACAAAAAAATTTTCACATTCCAAAAGTGAAAACAATGCTTCCGCTACTTTAGTAGACTCGGAAGCAATATATCAGAGTCTAATTGGAGAACAACCGTTTAATTAGGTCCGCAACCCCTGCGGTCTGAGCGAACCACATCCTGTTACGTTCGCCCGCTCTTCCCCGACCCCCAGAAAAAATATCCAGTTTGAAATCCCCAGAACCATTTGAAAAAAGATTTGCCCTAAAATTCCAATCCTGGAGCTGTTGGGGACGTATATTTATACGTGTTTAGTTCGTAGTCGAAATTTTAACCCTCTCTGAACATTCCATGGTTTACGTTTCAAAGGGTGTAGGATCCAAATCTGCAATAAAAATTTGTCCGTCCCGTCCGCAGAACGCCGTAAGCACGATTTCTCCCAAACGGCTGGAGCAAAAAATCTGAAACTTTCAGGAAAAATCCATATTGGTCCGACAACGCCCCAATTCTTTAGCCAGCCCTCTCACTTAATTTAAAGTGCCCTTTAAGGGTTGTCAAAGTTTTGTAAAATCCTTAAAAACCCTAAAAAAAGTCAAGGCGGCCTAAATTTGGACTTTTCTTGAAGAACTTTCCATGAGGAATCGAATGAGCCCCTTCCCCAGGTCCGTAGCTCAAACCATTCCCGATGTGTGGCCCGATTTATGGTGCCAACATTTGAATCCACATTCACTACATCACTAGTTTACTGCGATCAAAACAAAAACAACAGCGTTTTTTGTTTTGTTTTGATCGCAGTACCTAATCCAGTGATGTAGTGAATGTGGATCTATGGCTGATTTATGGTGAACTCCTAAAAGGTTTATAGCCGATACACGGGTTGAAGTATTCTGATATGCATGCTCCGTCTTACGAAATTTCAAATTTTCAAATAGAATATTTTTCCATTGTAATCGCTCATGAAAAAAACGCTGCAAATTCTTTCACAATGATTCATTTTTGAATTTCTATTTCATTTTGAATTTGAATTAAGCTTTGGAGTGTGCGTGTTTCACAAGTGATAGAGCGATTATTGAATTTCAGGTGGCACACAATCAACTGATCAATCCAAATAGGTATTTTGGTTGAGTACCGATTTAAGTGCTCTATGCACATCTCCTGAAATCATGAATCATTGAATAACGAACCCCAGTAAAAGAATTTGCAGCGTTTTTAGAATTAGAAATGTTTCATCTCCCGATGCGAAATCAATGCATCCTTCTGCTTTTCTCTAGTTAGAATCAGAAGGAAAATTTATTATATAGTTTCCATCGCCGGCCTTACCGAAGAAGGGAGACCGTGCCTCCCCTAGTGATACCACGAAACATTCATGTCTTTGATTTCATGGTTGAATTTTGTCATCATCTCACACGCATCATCACTCAATAGGGTGACATTGTTACTGAAGGGCTCCGCAAGTCAATCACAAGCTGCGTAGGAGCTGTTTATTGATGTCCACTTCAACTTGCAGCAGTTGAACTTTTAATGTTTCAACCAAACCAATTAAATTAGATTGGTTTGGATTTTGCTCCTGTCGTTTTGTAATTTTTATGGCCAATGAATGTTGAACCATTATCGTAGTTCTTATTGTTCGTACCGCACTGCGGTCCGTTCAGCTCCGTCCCCAACTAAAGTCGAATCGAAGATCCGGGCCAGCGCTGTTGACGTATTGGGCTCGCCAAAAGCCACCGTGGCATGCGGTTCTCCTATTTAGTATTCAGCGAGGGGCGTAATTATTTACTCGCATTAGGTCCTTACGATGCCCAGTCACGACGACGACATTATTCCATTAGGGTAATGATCGGTTTGCCGTTCCGACCGAGCAATCGCCTTCCTCGGCTGATTGTCCTAAAGATTCGCAAGCCCTGTGGAGAGGTTTAAAAATATTAGACTGTATCATCTATCCCTCAACGTTTCAACATTTTGGTAGCCCGACAGGTCCATATGGTCTTCAACAGATCTTTCATCATATTACAGGCTTCTGTCAGATTCTGGCATATTGATACGGCACGCAGCTACCTCGCATTGGTAAAATGAATGGATTAGATCGTAGACATATTTCTGTTAATCTCAAATTGCGTCAGAGTCTACCTTAGGAAGCGGAAGCATAGTTGCCACTGTTCGGATATGAAAAAGTATTTTTCCAAAATTTAAATTTCCTCTCGTTTTTTGTGTTGTAAACTATTCTGGACAACGTTCGATCCATGTCCGCCTGATCCTGGTAACAAGCTTTATCCTTACAGTTTTCCAATTTTGATGAAGTCTCCTGGGAATGTGTGGGTTAGGCTATTAACCCGGGTCAACGAAGCCCAAAAACTGGCACTAAACACGAATCACTTGATCCCAGCTAATTTCTCATGAATATCTTCATTCGACCTAAACATATAAAGGACCAACCGCAGGAGGGGAGGGTTAAAAAGGTCCCACTTAGCGGGTTTTGCTTATAACTTGGTGAGCCGTGGAAAATTGTTTTTCTACCTAATTACAAGAAACTGTATAATATTTCTCACAACTTTGATTACTATACACTTTCAACTGATTCCTAACAGTTTCTGAACTGTAAGCTCCTCAGAAGTGGATATTTCCTAAAAAATCGTTTTCTCATCTCGCTTTTCAGATAATTTCCCTCTCTAGTCTACGATCCAAGGCACAAATGAGCCAAGATCAAAGCTGGAGAGCATTAAATGTAATTTAAAATGTCAACCCTAAAGGCTATTTCAGTGGTCTTTAGCTACCGCAGTTAGAATCCAATCATTCCTGTCATTCCCCTGGACTCCAATGACTAAAACCCACTATATGGACTTGTAGAGTTGTAAATTTAATAAGCTTCTATTTATGTGAGGCTCACCAAATCTCAACGGCTCACCGTTTTCGGTTTCGAATTTTTTACCGACTTCCACGGATTGTGAACTTTTAGTATGTTCACATGCTGAAGATTTTCGTGAAGAAATTAGCTGGTATCCAGCAATTAAGATCTTAATCCTTCGTTTCCTGACTAGTAGATTTTTCCTTAAGAATTTCAGTGTGCACAGATCAACGCATCAGTTTGCGCATGCGAAAAAGTAAAGTTCACTCAGCACCATTGTCTTAAGCTTTACTGGTCCGACTTCACTCAAATTGAAGTTTGGAAGTGTGTTGGCTATCCGCTGGTTGTATTGGTTCTTAAGCTAGAAACACACTGCCCTCACGTCACGTGCTCTCACGTGATGTGATGTTCAAGTCTCACCTCACGTGATATCATGTGTATGAACAGACGACGTGATCACGACGAACCATCAGTTTTATGTTGACGGGCTCGGAAACGTGCACTTGTGATTCTTTAAGTTCTAGACGAGGCAAAAGATGGCTTCCTCCAGTAGTGATTCGGAATGGGAACAAGAGTTATTTGAAATAGTGGCGAGTTCAATCGTAATCGGTAGTTCAAACCGGGCATGGGTACATGAGATAAATGAACAGAGGGAAGAAGCAGGGGAGTTTCATACACTGTATCCCCAGCTGTTGAATGATCCAGAACGTTTTCGAATGTACTTCCGCATGAGAAAAGAAGAATTTGATCAAGGGTGGGTGGGAGAAGCCGAACCGCATGGGCCGTCACGTCACAAAAAGTGCGGTTGTCCACACTTCGTATCACGTGATATCACGTGTGCGCCTCACGGCGTGAGCGTGAGAGCGTGACGTGCCGTCAGTGTAGCTCTACATGCATGATTCACGTACTTTTATATGGGAAAACTGGGAACCACACTTTCGTGGCGTGACGTGACTCCCCCTGATGTCACGTGAGAGCACGTGACGTGAGGGCAGTGTGTTTCTAGCTTAAGTCTCATGTTGATATTGTTTTACCTTCGGGGGATGAATAACGTAGATCATTCTGAATAACTTTGTTTCTTGTGTCTCTGGCATGTGTATAAGTCTGACATGTTACACAGCTTACGACAACAAGCTTTGTTCCTACATTTTTCAACGGATTTTGATGATGTTTCCAGACAATTTGCGGGTAAGGGTGTAGATAGATCAGTTTCACTGATCACAAATCAATAAATCTGTCTGTGATGCGCAAGGATAAAATCATCAAGCAAATAAGTGTAATCAACCACGTTAACGCGTCCTATTTGTCCGATCTCGCTCAAATTTGGAAATTAGTTGGGAAATGATGGGTTAATTGTGTCAAAGCAATGTCATTATGATCGTATCATTGGTGGTTGCTGCGCACGCGCAAAAGTACTTGTAGCAAACTTGTTATCTACTGTTTTTACCAGGTTTTATTAAAACGTTCAGGAGCTGTGCGGGTTATGCTGGATATGCCCCTTTATGAGTTTCGTTTCTTAAAAATCTTCATTTCAATCTGTGCATGATCTTACAGTAAAATCATCATCCATTGCATAATTTTGTAATCTTGGTCGATATTGGAGGATGGTTGGGAAACGCATTAGGTTTAATAATCTAGTATCATCCTTACCCATTGTACAAATTGAACAACGCTCTGAAGGAACATGTTTTGACAATGGATAATATGATATTGTTTACTGAATGATATGGAATGGATCGTCCGGTTGCACTGCAAGTTCGTAAAACTAACTCAAAACAAAAAAACGCTGCAAATTCTTTCACTGGGGTTTATTATGCAGTTGGCTTGCGTTCATGATTTGAATTTCTACTGAGCTTTGGAGTGTGCTAATAAACCCCAGTGAAAGAATTTGCAGCGTTTTTTTAATGGTTATCAGAATACTTCAACCCGTGTATCGGCTATAAACCCTTTTAGGAGTTCACTCCAGTGTCCACGTTCACTACATCACTAGGTTACTGTAATCAAAACAAAAACAATAATAAACCAAAATAACGTAAATGTTGGCACCATAAATCCGGAATGGGCCGTACATCGGAAATGGGTTGAGCTACGGACCTGGGGAAGGGCTCATTCGATTCCTCATTGGTAGTTCTTCAAAAAAAGTCCAAATTTAGGCCTCCTTGACTTTTTTGAGGTTTTTAGGGATTTTACAAAACTTTGACAGCGCTTAAAGGGCACTTTAAATTAAGTGAGAGTACTGGCTAAAGAAACCAACATGGATTTTTCCTGAAAATTGGGAGAAATCGTGCGTACGGCGGACGGAGGAAAAAAATTTATTGCAGATTTGGATTCTACACCCTTTGAAACGTAAACCATGAAATTTTCAGGGGGCTCAAATTTTTTTTTTTTTTTCCAAGAGCGATTGCAATGGTTTATTATGGAATAATAAACCAAAACAAACAATTTTTTCTTTCATTTTCATTGTAAGGATTGCTGGATTCGGCTCATGTATGCCAGCGCAAGCTTAGCTTCTAGGAATACGTTATCCTTCTAAACGTGATAATAGAAATCATTATTCTTTATCACTATATGTGTATCAATTTTAGTTATTGTAGCTTCATTTTGTTTTCTTAATTCATGTAAATGAGAATCGATATAACATTAGATACACGTTTTATGTATTTAAAGTCAAGGTAAGGGACAAAATAGATTTAATTTAAATTAATTTAATTAAAAATTCTATCAATTTTGTTTCGACCAAATCGTTGTTCCACTAATTATAGAGTTAATAGCGGGGCATTACTGCTATACACCGAGCCACCCATTCGTTATTTTGGTGGAAAAGTAGGGAAATTGTTCCAACTACAACGCATACACATCTGCCTGCCGTTCTGCGGACGATTAAGTGAGGTAGACAGGCCGTAAAATGTGACAGACGACTGGGAAGACGGTGAATCGGGAGCTTCGGGAAACACATTTGCCTGACGGAGCGGTTCTTCCGAACGGCCGCACTGGGAGTTCGCCCTCGTTCCGCCTTTGATGGCCCGATATCCATCTTTTAGGCTCCTCGGCGAAGCCTTCAAGCCATTCGGAAATGTCGTATTTCGTGATCGTGGGACGTTACCCATTTCTCCGAGTGGTTTCCCGTCTGTTAAACTCACACAGAAATGGGTTACGGAACAATTGAACTTCTGGAAAAGCAGAACCTGATCACCAATGAGCAATTAGGCTTTGTCCTTGGAACTGGAGTTGAGAGGACTATAACAGTCTGAAAAAGATCACTATGAAATAATAGCGAAGAATGTAAGTAGGGGATCTTGGGTTTGACAGACTTTTTTTTTCCCCTAATAAGGGATGGGAGGAGCCCCTGGTCACTGAGACCGCTAGGATCTATTGTGACGCTGTCCCCCATTTTTAATTCAAAACCTTATTAATAACCTCTTCGTTCACAAAGTGTAGGAGGTTTTCAGGCGTTTCCAAGGCAATATCAGAGGGTGTTAGGGCACCCTTCCCGAAATGCCGGAATCTAGTTGATGCAACAGCAGGACAATCACAGAGGATGTGCTCTGCTGTTTCCGCCTCTTCGCAGCAGAGCCGGCATTCTATTGTCCTGGCCTTACCCATTTTGTTTAGATGGTACCTTAGGGGGCAGTGGCCAGTCAGAAGACCCACTAGTTTACGAAGGTCTTTGCGCCTCAATGATAGAAGGGCTTTTGCACGTTTCCTTGAAATAGAGAGGAACCGCTTGGCCTGCCTCTGCTTAGGAGTGTTGTGCCAATATTCTGTGCGTGTTTTGTCCTCCCATTTCTGAACCTGTTGAGTTATATAACTCTTGGTAACCCCTAGTTGGGTTCAGGTCCAATTGGATTGGACTCTGATCCCTTTTTTAGCAAGGCGATCAGCTTCCTCGTTGCCCTCTATTCCCTCATGACCCGGCACCCATAGTAGCATCAGTTTGTTGCCCCGGGCCGCAGCCTTGAGGGAGTTTAGGCAACTCCAAGTCAGCTTTGAAGTTACCGAGAAGGCAGAAATAGCCTTTAGTGCTGCTTGGCTGTCAGATAGTATAAATATCGTTGCACCTTTGAGTCGTTTCCTGGCAATCTCTTGTGCACATATTTCTATAGCATGGGTTTCCGCTTGATATATGGTTGCGGTCGAACCTAGAGGCTTGGCCAGTTTGAAATTGGGGCCTTTAATCCCCAGACCGGCCGCCCCATTCATCACGGACCCATCTGTGTACCACTTTGACAGACTTGGTTTTCAAAGATTTTGTACCTCAGTTCTGTACACAGCAGGGATAGGTTGAGAAACGCGTTGGAGCTCCTTGACATGACTTCAGAAAGAGCTATCTGATACTACACACTTAGGCCTCGTTCTTCAGAACTAGTACCTTGCGAGTTCTGGGTAACCCCCTCGATAATTCCCAGTAACCCCAAAATGCATTTGATAAAGACGATATCGGAACGAGTGACTCGCAAATCGACTATTCGAGGGAAATCCATGGACGTACAGTTTGTTGATGGAAACACGACAAAATCCAGGAGGATTCACAGTCAGACGCTAAACTCTTCTCCATTTTTAAATTTGGCTCAAGAAATTAGCTCTTGTGTCGCTTTTGATGGTCCCATATCCTTCTTTCAGGCCTCTTGGTGAAGCCCGCCAGAAATTCGGAAATGTCGTATTTTGTGATCGTGGGGTGTTATCCATTTCTCCTACTGGTTTCCTGTCGCTTAAGCTCATAGAGAAAATTTAATGGGTTAAACAACAATTGAACTCCTGGAAATGCGAAACCTGATCACCAATAGGCAATTAGGCTTAATCTCTGGAGCTAACAGTCTTAAACAGATCTCTATGAGGTAATTGATAAGGAAAATAATGGAATTTCGGTTTTGATAGACTTGGTTTTCAAAGAGTTAGTGCTTCGGCTCTCCGATTGAATAACGCATTGGAGCTCCATGGCATGACTTCAGAAAGAGCTATCTTGGTTCAATAGCTACCTGTCTGATTGGAAACAGTTGAAGTCCGTTCGTCAGAAGTAGAAAATCCCAAGTTCTGGGTATTCAATGGTTCCGAGTTTGGGAATCCAAATGTCAAACCTGTGAAACCATTAAACCAAAATCCCTGAGAATTAACGACGAGACTCTAAATCCTTCTTCAGTTTTACATTTGGCTCAAGAAGTTTGCCATTGTTCCGCTTTTGATGGCCACATTTCCATCTCTTAGGCCCTGGGCTCTGTAGACTGCCTGGATAGATTGATAAACGCATCGGAGCTCCATGGTATTACTTCAGAAAGACCTATCTTTCACGAATAGGCAGTTTTTCTTTATCCATGGCGCTGGAGTTGAGGAGCCCTATAACATGGAAATCTCTATGAAGTAACTGATGGAAAATGGAATGGAATGTGGTTTTGATAGATTTTATTATCAAAGACTACATGCTTCGACTCTATAGACAGATGGATGGACAGGATGGATTGATAAACGTATTGGAACTCCATGGCATGACTTCACGAAGAGCTATCTTGTTCCCTGTCTACAAGGAAATAGTTAAGGCTCGTTCGTCAGAACTGTACACCCTTAAGTTCAGAGTAACACCCTTGATGTTGCGAATTCGGTGTAAGGGCGCTAACAGACTGGAGCTGCGATAAGAGCGAGGAAAGAGAGCAAAGAAATCAAACACTGGGAGGCAGATGATGGGGCGCAGAGTGGAACAGCGCAGCAAGGTTGAGCGAAGATGCGAGCAAAGCTAAGAACGAAGAAACCAAGCCAGTTTGTTTTCGTCGCTCATATGAAATATGAAAGATGAAAATATGAAGTGCTACGAATATAACGTGTGCGTGCACCAACTGTACATAGATATCCAGAAAGCCTATGACACTGTGAAAAGAGGGAAACTTCTGGAGGCACTTAAAGAATTTGATGTCCCAAATAAAATTATCCGCCTTGTGAAAATGACGCTTACTGACACGCAATGCAAGGTTAAGGTCAATGGGCAACTTTCAAGTTCTTTTACCGTCCGAAATGGCCTAAAACAGGGGGGAGTCCTGTCAGCACTTCTGTTCAACCTTGCTCTGGAGAAAGCAATAAGAAAAATACCTGGGAACGCCGGTGGAACTATTTTCAATCGTGTACTGCAATGCCTGGCCTATGCTGATGATGTAGCAATGATAGCACGGAATGTAATATACCTAGAAGAAGGCTACCAAGCTTTCGAGCAAGGAGCTAATGAAATGGGTTTACATGTGAATACCAGCAAAACGAAATACATGGTTAGCCAAAGAAATGAAAATTCTCGTCCACCTGAGCAAAGCATCACCTTGAATGATAAAACGATTGAGAGGTGTGGCACGTTCAGGTACTTGGGGGCTGTTGTGACCGACAACTGCTCCCAGACTGACGAGATCCTTGCAAGGATAAAATCTGGCAACAAATGTTACTTCGCCCTCATAAAAATGTTCAAAAGCAGACATCTTAGTAGAGCCTCCAAGGTGAGAATATATCGCACAGTGGTACGGCCTGTAGTGCTGTACGGTGCAGAGACTTGGGCTCTCACAAGAAAGGAGGAAATCCAGCTTAGACGCTGGGAAAGAAAAGTCTTGCGACGAATTTATGGAGCAGTCTGCGAGGAAGGAGTCTGGCGTATCCGAACAAACCGTGAACTAACCGAATTGTATGGAGAACCAGACATAGTAACTGAGGCAAAGCGAGCTAGGATCCGGTGGGCAGGGCACGTCCAGAGGATGCCAGATGAAAGGGCTGCACGGAAATTATTTTGCAACAATCCGGGAGGAAGGAGACTCCGTGGAAGGCCGCGACTGCGCTGGGTTGATGGCGTAGAGAATGACTTGCAACACCTTGATGCGCGCAGATGGCGAACACTGGCAATGGACCGAACGGCATGGGGACATGTCATTGATCAGGCTTGAACCCTCCATGGGTTTAACGCCGCGGAGTAGTAGTAATATAAAATATGAATCCTGACGATTTAATTGGTGTAATGTTCATGAAAAAACCTTTATGGGACATTAATTATACTGTATTAACCGTGTTTTATTCCCTTATAAACCGAAGTAGTCCCCTTTAATGTTGAAGTAATTGAACTGTGAACAGCGTCTACGGCATTCCTAAGCTGTCCGGCCAAAGTCAGGATCAGGATAATCGAAGAGCCGAGAGACGGCTATTGTTTGTATTCATTTACGATTGATTGCGATGAGTTACATTCATCTTTTTGCTGACACTATGCTACGAATACAACCCCTGTATCACCCTACACACACTCTGTATCACTAAAAAAGACCTAATGCTTGAAAATAGGGAAAGCTACGGAGGAGGCATTGTCTTGATCGGGGGCATGGATATGCAATGACCCGCACGACCCCCCGGTCTTGAAGGAGGGGTTGCTTTGTGCGCCGTGCATTTTCAACCCCAATCTGATTTTTCCGTAGCATTGGGTGATGCAATGTTGATAATTTGTTGTTTCTGACCAAATTCAGTTTTAGTAAAATGTTTATTGACTCAACCATGTTATCCAGTTGTAGGACAATGTTAAGATATCGGGGTTTAAATCGGGGTCATATAAACCAAAAAATAAATATTTAAAAATGAAAATGAATTTGATGAATGAAAACGTTCGTTTGTGATCACCATCTACGGCATTTCCATAAGCTGTTCAGCCAAAGTCAGGATAAAAGGACAGCGATTCATATAGTTTGGCCAGAGAAGCTTCAAAACGATTTGATGGGAAACTAAACCACCCTTTTAAACAGTTTTTTCGGGTTTCCTCCGCAATATCTCCATTTTTCTTCGTGAAAGTCAACGTTTTCAAGCTTTGTTGATGTACTACACTTCAAATGGGATCGAACGAGATGAGGATCATGCTAATTGGGTGAGCATTGTGGCCAGAGAAGGTTTAAAACGATTTGATGGGACACTAAACCACCCTTTCAAACAGTTTTTTCGGCTTTCCTCCACAATATCTCCATTTTTCTTCGTGAAAGTCAAAGTTTTCACGAAGGAGGGATGGTCGAATTAGTAGTGATAGTGACTCACCTCCTGTTATTAGAACACAACCCGAAGAAGGCGCGGAAGGTCTTATTGTAATCGCGGAAGATTTAATTCTAATTGCAAAAAGTTTAATTCAGTTCGCGAAAAGTTTAATTCAGCTTTCTAACGCTATAAATAAGATCAGTGCGGACAATATTGCGAACTCGACTTAATGAGGTTCCGGGGATCGTTCAGGAAGATCGTCTTTATTGGGATGTATTGCCTAATATTGTTGGATCTACCTTTGCGACATCTTTTGGTCACACTTTTCGGCTTGGGGGTCCCCATCGCTAAATAGGCCAAGGGATGTAGGTAGGTAGGCCTACATCTTCCCCAACTATCAATACTTTTTCATAACATCTACTTTTGGAAAGATCAGTCCTCACTATGTCTCGTAATTGCCAGAGGATTCAAACGTTCTGGTTTGAGATGAGGTCGAGGTCACTACCTATCACCTCTTTCGTTTTTCATTTACGTCTGTACACATATTTACTTACATTGCACGATAGCTGCTCACAAAAAATGTAGGTAACTATTTCCGTGGTGAGTAACATGTCCGTTTTGAAAAAAAAAAAAAAAAAAAAAAATACATTCCACTTTTTCGCTAAAATCTGAGTTGTGTAATTGTTTGGTTATAATTCGTTTCCGAGAAAACTATCAGGGTTACAGGCTCTGTTCTGGTCTCAAATTGAAGCTTATTACATTCTCTTCAAATTCCTTTCTCGTGACTTTTCCCTTAAACGAGTACTTTTGCCAGTACGAGGCTCAAAATACGACCTTAACACAAAAATTTCGCTTTTTGGAAAAAATCTTCACTTTTCAAATAGTCGTATCTCCGTACCTATCAGACCTACAGCGTTTAAATTGAGCTCAAATTGTAGCGAATGTAATCTACTTAAAACACGTGTAGGACAAGAGTTACCGAGACACGATTAGTTTAGGAGTTATTAGGTAAAAGTTGAAAAAAAGTGAAAATTTCGTGGTTTTTAGCGCACTACGTCGCTGGCCCAGGGTTTTCGGGGTTGCAAACTTGGGTGTAACTACCCGTGGGGGTCCTAACAACATAATATGTCTTACATATTATGGAAGAATCGCAGATAGCTGCGAGTTTGCAATGTTTGCTTTTTTGGTTTGTTATTCAATAATAAACCATTGTAATCGCTCTTGAAAAAAAATTCTAACCCCCCCTGAAAATTTCATGGTTTACGTTTCGAAGGGTGTAGAATCCGAATCTGCAATAAAAATTTTTCCGTCCGTCCGCCGTACGCACGATTTCTCCCAAACGGCTGAAGGAAAAAAGCTGACATTTTCAGGAAAAATCCATCTTGGTCCGGCGACGTCCCAATTCTTGAGCCAGCTCTCTCACTTAATTAAAGTGCCCTTTAAGGGTTGTCAAAGTTTTGTAAAATCGCTAAAAACCTCAAAACAAGTCGAAGCGGCCTAAATTTGTACTCTTTTGAAGAACATACCTTGAGGAATCGAATGAGACCCCCCCACGTCCGTAGGTCAAACCATTCCCAATGTATGGCCCGATTTATGTTGCCAACATTTGCGTTTTTTGGTTTATTATTGTTTGTTTGTAACCTAGTGATGTCCGGCCGTTAGCGTCGAGTTGTAGTGAATGTGGATACTGGAGTGATAGCCGATGTGGATACTTGTAGTTTATAGCCGATACACGGGTTGAAGCATTCTGATATGCATGAAACGCTGATAATATATAGGTAAATATAATTCAATATTATTACTAGGGTTTATTATTCAATATTAACGCTGCAAATTCTTTCACTGGGGTTCATGATTTGAATGTGTACTAAGCTTTGGAGTGTGCGTGTTTCACAGGTGATAGAGCGATTATTGAATTTCAGGAGATATGCATAGACCACGTAAATCGGTTCTCAACCAAAACACCTATTTGGATTGATCAGTTGATCATATTTGTGTGCCTCCTCTACATCAGTCTACCTTTGGCTACATCGTTTAAATTTGGATTTGGGGAAGTTTTAACGCAATACGAGTGCTAAAGGACTTGATAAATTATAGATGTTTTAATCGTGGGGGGGGGGGGGGGGGTATTGAGGTTCAATAAAAAAGCGCTGCAAATTCTTTCACTGGGGTTTATTATTCAATTGGCTTGAGTTCATGATTTGAATTCTACTAAGCTTTGGAGCGTGCGTGTTTCACAGGTGATAGAGCGATTATTGAATTTCAGGAGGCACACAAAGATGATCAACTGATCAATCCAAATAGGTATTTTGGTTGAGAACAGATTTACGTGCTCCATGCATACCTCCTGAAATTCAATAATCTCTCTATCACCTGTGAAACACGCACACTCCAAAGCTTAGTAGAAATTCAAATCATGAACGCAAGCCAATTGAATAATAAACCCCAGTGGAAGAATTTGCAGCGTTTTTTATGTCGATATCGTCTGGCCGAAAAACCTGGAAGGTCATGTTAATTTGAACATTTTCATCGATTAGCGGTACATATCTATCGCCACTGGAAGTCAAACTTTCAATTTGGTGCGCACATACTTTACCTTACTTGAGTCATCTGAAAATGTCTGTTGCGGTTCTTCCTGACATCAAAAATGCTCTCGTGCTAAAATAGTCCTGGTGGGTTAAGAAAATACGAAGTATTCGTTGAAGGAGCTTAGTTCAAGGTTTTTATTAATTTACAACCCCGAGATGCAGTGCGATTGTGGTGTAGCGTAATATCGAGTGGGTGGTGGAGGGGAGGGGAGGGGAGGGGGGCTAGACTGTTGAAGTGTCCTTGGAGCGAAGGTCAGCGAAGGTAACCAATTATGGGATGAGGCTCCGCGGGTGGGCGGAATAGCTTCTATTTTGGTAAGCTATCAAGCAATTCCTCCTCCCCATCACCATCACCCTCGCTCTGTCTCATCATTCACCTTGGCGCTGGGCCCCGCATTACATTCCCACTCTATAGCTTCTTCTTCCCCACCTTTCCCCTCTTCGTAGCTTCTTCCTTCCCCTCCCCTCCGAGAACCACACCGCTGGAGCTTCCTCCCCCTCGACCGCCGCCAATCAAAATACTCGTCGCCTCCCTCAATTAAATCCCTGACCCCCCCCCTTCGCCTTCCCATAACACCGGAGGTACCTTCCAATTGAATTGATTTGTCCGAGAAAATATTATTACTATTCTGAAAATATTATTACTGTTCTGTACAAATATGGATAGCAAGCTCGGAAATAAAGCCCAACCTCAAATATAGCATTAGCAAACTGAATTAAACCTTTGGCAAACTAAATTAAACTTTTCGCAATTAGAATTAACCCTTTCGCAATTAGAATTAAACCTTTCGCACACTGAATTAAACTTTTCGCAAAAAACAAAAAATTTAATCATTTGTTAATATAAACAGAAAAAAATAAATAAACAATTTTAACTTTATATAATATAAATCCATATAAATTATCGTTCTGCTGTAAATAATCACATCAATTTTCTGATTTACATATATGGTATTGACACATTAAGTTATTTTGACAAATTATTCAAACTTTTGAAAGATAAATAAACCTTCAAATAGATTTTGAAATAGATTTGAACTATTGACAGATAAATTTAGTCTTTTGACAAATGGAATTCAACTTTGGACTAATAGATTTCAACTATTTATACCTATTAGCGATTTCAGAGCTCCGTTCTTGCTATTCACACAATGCAGATCATGGATACTGCTCAAATTCATAGGGCTACTGAAGTTCAAGAGTTTCTGTTCATCTCAAATGAAAATGACTTTCTTACCACGGTATTCTCCAATGTTAAACCCATGTGAAAAAGCGCTCTCGAAGATCAAGAATAAAACCAGAGACATTTTC
>JAVIWC010003413.1:0-46225 GCA_031894815.1 Creontiades dilutus | reverse complement strand
CAATAGTAGTCTCTTTGCATGCGCAAACGTGAAATCCTTGTTACGCGCATAACTCCGGGAGTTCTTGACCAATTTCGATGAAATTTTCAGGGATTGTTCGGTTTGATGTGTAGATGGTCTCCTATGAGTTTCATGACCCCCGAATCAATAGTGGCCTCTGCTCATGCGCAAAAGTTAAATCCTTGTTACGCGCATAACTCCGGGAGTTCTTGACCAATTTCGATGAAATTTTCAGGGATTGTTCGGTTTGATGTGTAGATGGTCCCCTTTAAGTTTCATGACCCCCGGATCAATAGTAGCCTCTGCGCATGCGCAAACGTGAAATCCTTGCCACAAGCGTAACTCCGGGAGTTCTCGACCGATTTCGATGAAATTTTCAGGGATTGTTCGGACTGATGTAAAGATGGTCCTCGTGAGTAATAAAGAGAAAATACAGTTTTAGCCTCGAGCTTGGATCGAACGTCGAACACAACCACGGCAGGACTGTTTTCCCAGGCCATCACGGCAGGACTGTTTTTTCTGGACATTATACAGCCACTGTGTGGAGGGATGACGGCAGTTGGGTACTTCGCAACGACGCTGCAGTCAACCCAACATTATTTGATCCGTCATTGAACTATGCTTATATTTTATTTTTAGAAATGTCATAATAATTATTTATCACTTCAGTCATCTATCCATTCAGCGTCAATGTCAATTTTTATTATTAGGTATATTTTATAGTTTGTTCAGTAGTTGAACATGCCTACCTTTATTTTCTCAAGTGCTCCTGCATAACAATAAATTTACCCTTATTCAATATTTACTTCGCCTAATTGAACGAAGTTCTTTAGTCAATAATAATTTTCAATGATCTATACAGTCATGTTACGGATACGAGGAAGCTATGTGCCACACCCACTTGGCAGACGTTTTTTTATGACAACCGAACCGCGGATGTAGAGAACAAAACAACGCAATCAGATGAACAATTGTATTTTTGAAACACCTTCCTAACAAGTGGATCATTCATCGACCATCTTAAAAGCTTAATAGTTGACGAAAATCGGGCAAATCTTACTGGCTACGTGGACGGGTTCTGAACTTCCAATTAGAAGGGCGCTTTTCCCTTTATTATCGTCTGAGGTCTGATGATCACTCCCGCTACGGTTTACTTGACTAGAATAGTTTTCCCTCAAGTTTATCCGAGTTCTTCAGTAAGTTTATAGTTGGAAACTTTCCCAATCAACAGATATCGCCGCTTGCCTTAAATAGGTCGAGGAGGAAAACAATTTAGCTCAACTAACAGTTCTTTTTCGGCGTGTAACATAAACAGGGCGTGAAAAACGGTAACAACCTGCGTGGGGGAAGGTCTCCAGTAAGTTGATTACCGACCACAATCAAGTAATCAGATGAATGGATGATCGATAAATCAAGTACACGGGAGCGTAATTTAGTTCACACGCGATATCAACGAAGTTATGAATAAACACTTCATGCTCTCATAACCTACTTGCAAACCACGCAAATGGGAATGTCACACTAAACCTATCTCAAATACATCTTATCTTGAATGGATTGAAAACATTCAGTGCGGTTGATCTGGATCCGTGCCACCCTCCATTACTTTTGTTACAGGCCTGTTACAGGTTAAAGACTGTCCCTATCGGCTCTCATCTCCTTTACTCAGATTTCAGCAAATCTTAATTGAACAAAGAAATGACGACACGAATCGGTCGAGAATTACCGCTCGAGGAGCGATTGAACGGGTTGGTTATTATTCCCCTTCGTCCTTCCTGTTTTCAGCAAAAAGCAAAATTTTATGAGGTTTTTTGCACAGAATATATATATATAGAGAGAGAGAGAGAGAGAGAGAGAGAGAGAGAGAGAGAGAGAGAGAGAGAGAGAGAGAGAGAGAGAGAGAGAGAGAGAGAGAGAGAGAGAGAGAGAGAGAGAGAGAGAGAGAGAGAGAGAGAGAGAGAGAGAGAGAGAGAGAGAGAGAGAGAGAGAGAGAGAGAGAGAGAGAGAGAGAGAGAGAGAGAGACACACAGAGAGAGAGAGAGAGAGAGAGAGAGAGAGAGAGACACACACACACAGAGAGAGAGAGAGAGAGAGAGAGAGAGAGAGAGAGAAATAGAGAGAGAGACGTTTTTTTTTTTTTCCACACACACACACAGAATGTCTGTATGCAGTTTTTTTTGCTTCCGAGTCTGTACGCTCTGCGCATGCGCTAACGTAACATTCTTGAAACAGGTATAACTTTCACAATTTTGATTCAATTCAACTATACGCACAACGCCCCTCAAGGTCTCATGTGAATTTCATCACGATCGAACTAGCGGTACGCTGTGCGTATGTGCTTAAGCGGAATTAATTAATTTTCGTTTTTACTGCCCGCCTCTGACGAGTAACCGCAAAAGCAACTTGTATTTGAAACGCATTATTATTACTTCAATAACCTTAATGTTATTGGTACTAATTATTATTTTGCTTTTGTTACAAAATACTCTTGCCTGTTGTTATTGTTATTTGGCTGTTACGGTCATTGTTATTGTTATCCCTAATGTCACTTAAACTCATGGGAGTGGGGTTGGGCTGTGTTAAGAAGCCAAGTGAGTCCCCCTCGCCCCAGCAACCTATAGCCAATTAATTTTGTGTGTTCCCAATATTCAACGCTAGTGCTGCTATAGCAGTTTTCCGAGTCAAATTGAAGGTTTTCCGAAACAAATTAAAGGTTTTCCGAGACAAATTGAAGATTTTCCATTTCAAAATGTAGGTTTTTCATGCCAAGATAAAGGTTTTCCATTTCAAAATAACGATTTTCCATTTGCTCAGCGAGCCAAGCGAAATTCATGGCTTAGTTTCGGTGATTGCTCGTAGTGTAGCCACTGTTACCCCTACCGATTGTCCGATGTGCCGATGTTACTGTTCATGAAACACGCTGTATTGATGAAACATGGACTCAGTTATATGGGACTGTTTTCCTTTATCACCCAAAATTCTTGATGGAAAAAAGGTATGAGATAAAACCGTTCCAACTCCTAACTAAGTTGAAGTTGTGAATTATTGAGAGATAATTTCATGCAGCTTAGCTGACCTGGAAGTTGCCCATTAAAAGTCAACATTCAAGGTAAAAGGTGGCAAAAATTTCGTTTATATTCGATGAATCAGAAATCCAATTTCCTCAGTTGAACTCAGTCAAACTTTATTTTACTTGATGACGGCGTGTTAACTGCGATTCACGAAAAAAAAGTCAAGTTACTTTAAGATTATGAAGACAAACTTCTAACAAGACGGTATAATAGAACTGGAAAGTTGACTTTGGCAGGGGCGAAATTCACCATCTCCGAAGGATGAGCGATTGCCAAGGTTTTGCCCCTCGACAGCTCTCAGAAGTTGCGCCTATTAGTGACCGAGAAGAACTAAAATTAATTCAATTCCGTCGGCCAGTTTGAAGGGGTTGAGAAAGTTTTTGTCTCACCCCTTTTTTCAAAGAGAGGGGGGGGGGGTAACGGGATAGGAAATTACGTCGAATAAAAAACTTTATTTTTTTCGAAAAAGAAGAGGAAAGTTCTTCCCAGAACTTGAGTGGATGGAAATTAAGTAGGTATGTAAAGGTTGGGGCGTTCGAAAAGTTTGTCTTGCCGGTTGTGATGGCCTTACAAGTCAACTAAGTTAGCGGTGAACATCTAGCAGCTGCTTTTCGGCTAAAGTACGTCCCCAGGCAGTGGAAAGTAGCCGAGGTCATTATGATAGCAAAACTAGGGAAACCAGTTAACGAGAAAACATCACTATTGCCAGTCATCTCCAAGCTCATTGAAAAACTCTTTCTGAAAAGACTGAAGCCTATCATCGTGAACAGGAGGTTGATTCCTGACCACCAATTTGGGTTCAGGGAACAACACTCAACCATCGACCAAGTCCACAGGATAACAAATTTGATAGAAAAATGTCTAGAGGGAAGTCAAATTAGCACAGATGTTTTCCTTTCGACAAAGTTTGGCATAAAGGACTCTTAGCAAATATCCATAGAGATCTCCCACAGCAGCATTATTTACTGATTAAGTCGTACCTCTTAGAAAGGCACTTTAGAGTGAAACATGAAGATGAATACTCCGGGCTAAGGAAAGTAGCAGCAGCGAAACCGCAGGGCAGAGTACTTGGGCCAGTCCTGTACTTGCTGATCACAAAGGATCTTCCAAAACCAGCAACCGCTGTCACAGTAAAGTTTGCAGATGACACAGAAATCCTATCCAGGAAGCCACTGCGGAGCTGCAGGACTCAGTGAACACAATTCTTCAGTGGACTAAAAGGTGGCGAATAAAGCTTAATGAAACCAAGTCACATATAATATGAGGGACCATGAAGCATCATAAACCCCGCAAAAACTCCCATCACAGTGCGTGGAACATTACCCCAGAGTACGTCGATTTTTTTTTGAAAGGGCGTAAGTTGTTGGATTATAGCTGCAATTTATGACCGCTAAAATAGGTGTAAACAAATGGGGAAAATCTGAAAAACGTAAAATCTCTTACTGGGAAAAATAGTTTCTCCCAAAAAAGTTAATCCAGGGACTTTCCGAAAGTTTTTCCAATATCCCGCAAGTTTGAGTGTACTTACGCCCTTAAAAAAAAATCGATTCAATTCCTGTGAATTTCCAAGGAACCCTCAACCAACGAAATGGGAATTGTCGGCCTCTCCCTTAAACCGCGAGAAGCTTCGATATGAAAATAGTCCTACCTACTAACAGGTCGACCAGACGGATCTACAGACAGGGTTCTGCACCTCGGAGGTGATTAATTCTCCGGACAGGCGGCGAAACTTCAAAAGGTTCTTCGTAGGTTGGGAAGACGGATTTCTCGCGGAACGCTCCTAAGAGGTTTATTTTAGAAGGAGCTCGGGAATGAGCGTTGACGAGTCGGATCTCGGTCATAGTGGACATGAAGAAAGAGTCAGGCGGGTCGTAGAAAACGAGGAAGTTCGTATAGCTAACGAAATCTCGAAATTGGACCTAATTTTTTTCGATGTTCAACTCTAAATCATCTCGCTCTCATCTGACACAGCTTCCCAGAAAATTCCTTCGAAACGTATCGTTTAATTTAGCGCCCAATTTCGTTTATGTTCAATTTATTTTAATTGGGTAAGTCTCTGTAGTGAATCGACGTTGTAAAAACTTAATTGTGGAACGAAATGAATCGTTTTTGTATGGGTCATTTACATAGAAGTGGAAACAACGTCTGCCAAGTTGGATGTGTCACATCTAGCTTCCCATATTAGTGACATGAATGTGCAGATCATTGAAATGTTGTAAATTAACTTGAAAGATGTCGAATGTAAGTCGGAAACGCCACGGCGCATTATGTTTCCACAGACATCAACGCCTTCCATTGGGTGAGTCGTGTGTTGCGGGTGCGTTACGCTCATTCTGTAGCAAACAAAAAAATCATGCAAATGAGTTGCGATTGAGAGCGCATGTTTCCTTCCTTTTCCCCACCTCTCCTCAATCGTTTAGAAAGTTCGGACCAACAGAACCTGGGGAAAATAGGGTAGACGGATTTCACGTTTGCGCATGCGTATAGCTTTGAAATTTACCATAATTCGGACGATTCTTAAAATAGCTTCTACTCTACTCGTTTAACTAGAGAATCAATTTTCTTCAATAACTCTAGGTGGGCTGGAGCATGCCTAACGTGCTGTGTTACAGGTTCATTGTTGATCCAGATATTTCTTGAATTTAATCTGCTAAACGGTGCTCGTGACTGTTCACAACTTATAGAAATATTGCTTCTAATGTTTTCAGGAAAATGCTGTAACCACGACTTCTGCAAATTCTTCTGAAAGTTCATTATTAGCAAGTTCACTCATTTCTCTGTGCAATTGACTCGTTTTCTTGTCACCTAAAGATATTTCATTCGACGCTGCAATTTTTATCTTCAGAATCGAACAATAACAACAATAATCTTCCTTTCAACGTGTCATACTTATTTAGGGGAGATGGGTCTATAATTATATCAGTTATTCGGGTGCAAATACAGGAATCAATAGCTATTGAATTAAGAGTTTGTCGGAGTAGGTGATAATTATTGACAAGTTGGTTTAAATCTAAACTTTGAACAATATATTTCCCTAGCAAGTTTAGGAAGCATGTGAAGACAATTTTTCATGATTGTTACGAGGAAAGCACCTTGCTGGTAACAGAAATATTGAATTTGTAGTGTGCTACAAGGGTGATTCTCATTCTACGGGACAATCGAGGTTTTGATTCTGACTAAAAAATTTTGTTCTCCTAAATTTATGATTTTTTGATTATACAATGTAGATGTTACTCTAATGGAATAGTGATGTACAAGCCCGCATAATTTTCGTTCGTTTCCTCAAAATGCAGGTTTTAACATTTTTTCTAACACTACAATGATATGTATTCATGACAATGAGCTTTGTCAACCAAATAACGATAGAATTCGCGAGGCTATAAAACAATGTTTGCCATACGATTACAAAGGTTATTATTGGATACTAGTTTAATGGCCCTGCTGCGCAGGTTAAAAAGAAATAGGTGAAGTATAATAACAATAATATTGTTATTATACTGCATATTATTATATGCATATTATTATATTATACAGGGTGTCCCACGTTCGTCCAAACGGGAGTAAACAAAAAAAATTTTTTTTTGAATCTTCATCAAAATTGACAGAGAACCCTAATTTTTTATTACAGATTCATTCTTTTTCATGAAAATTTGACCCTCAATCAATTTTTTTGATTGCGCGCAACCGGTTCATGTTGCGCATTCATGACAATTTTCATTGTTTTTTAACGCTGATTCACGTGGTGCTATCCGTTTCTTGATTCGGCTCAATTTTTGCGGAATAATGACCTAAATTTGGTTATTTCTCGTGAAAAAATCATCTTTTTTCGCGCTTGTGTTTGCACATGAAATTTTATAGGTAATTATCCATTTCCTTTCCGTAATCCTTTCTCAACCGGACCTCGAAAACTAATCCCCGTAAAAATCTGAAAACAGGCGCCTAAGATTTAAAAAAACGGACGAGAAATAACCAAATTTAGGTCATTATTCCTCAAAAATTGAGACGAATCAAGAAACGGATAACACCACGTGAATCAGCGTTAAAAAACAATGAAAATTCATGTGCCACACTTTAGAGTTCACCATCATCCACTATTTGACAATTTTGGGGTTGCGCAACTTTGCGTGCTCGCTGAACCGGTTGCGCGCAATCAAAAAAATTGATTGTGGGGTCAAATTTTCATGAAATTTTGAGTAGAATCCGAATCTGTAATAAAAAATCAGGGTTCTCATTTAAAATAAGAAAGTTAGTGTCAATTGCGCAAGATTGCGCAGGTGCGCGGGGTGCGCAAGTATGATATTTGAGATCCTTGGAAAAAATTATGAAGATTCAAAAAAAATTTTTTTTGTTTACTCCCGTTTGGACGATTTTAGGAGGGGGGGAACAACTCGTGGGACACCCTGTATTATAATAACAATAATATTATTATTATTATTGCATATTATGCAAAGTCAAAAAATCGTATATCCTCCTTCCTTCACTGGCGGGGTCGGGGGAGGGGGAGCAGGTCGGTTGCCCTGGGAGACGGGGGGGGGGGGGAAATTCCACCCGCCCACCGTTACCACCCCCTGAAACGACGATATACTCTGATAAGCTCGTCTTTATATAGTGTGATTATAAGCCAAAAAGATCCTAAAATAATTGTCTATAAACCCGAACAATTCTCAACTGTGCCGCTGTTTAAATATTGTTATTCAAATTTACGTACAGCCTAGAAATGTGGGGAATTTCACTTGGCGGCTTCAAATTCCTGCTCGAGTTTTTTTTTTTTTTTTTTGGAGCTCATTATAAATACATCACTCATTGGTTAGTATATCAAACAATATTTCCGTTATGTAATTACCTAGTAGGGTTGAGTTACTTGATTACCACTGATCCACTCCTCCCACCTCAACATTCTCCAAACTTTAACTACTGGTCAACTAGCTGCTGATTGGAGAAAACCGATTACCGAAAACGTGGACTTCTAAAATAGCCGGCGGTGGGTCGGAAGATTATAGACTCCCCGAAATAATACCCATTAGGCCCCGATTATGTCGTCCATGGCGTTTCCGGCTCTTAACGCGTTGTTTGATCTCCCTCCGCCCTTGTAATTCTCCAATCAAGACGTTGACAGTTGAGTAGGTAAGGCAATTATCTATCGCTTTTTAGGCCGGCCCTCCGAAACTAGGCTGTAAAAGCCTTGTATAGGACCCACTCGGCTCTCGTATCCCACAACGCAGATTCCTTTCCACTTAGTGAGGACTGAAGACTGCATACCGTGTGGTTACTTAATGAGTTGGTGATCATCGATCTGTCAGGCTTCGCGGTGAAACGAAATATTTCCTGAGTGTTGAGCGTGTTTGGAATTGCACTGGATAATTTTCATCTTGCGTCCATCTGTCACTTCCATAATTTTCATCTCTCCAAAGTAATAAGGAGAAAAAAATGCTTTATTACGCAAGGTGAATTCGACGAGAAATGTGGGTGACTCTCCTAGCTTCGTTATTCCCATGTTCGATCCGAAGCTCATTCTACTCAGTGAATTATCTTGCTCTGGATCAATCAAGATATACACTGATAGCTAAACATGATTGTACAGGAAAACATAAGGCCCGATTCACACTGAACGGGCGTATGGCGAAGACGTGTCACAGACGTAGCACGGACGTGGCAGTGACGGGACCCGTGCAATGCACACAGAAGGGGCACATGCCAGTGGCAAGAAAGGGTCTCAGTACTCAACAAGTGTCGCGATAGATGATTTTTCACTTGATCACTGAAGAAGGTTTTAATCTCCTATTTTTAATTTTTCAACCAGATCTCGAAAATTAATCCCCGTAACAATCTGAGAGCAGGCGCCTAAAAAAATTTTTTTTTTTTTTTTTACTATGTCACGGCCATGTTTGGCAATTCAGCCATTAGCGCTCTCGCAGCCCAATAAAGACCGGCCCTACGATGCCAGCGGGTTTCGTCGTCCTGTATCGGTAGTAGGTTATTTCTTGTGTTCTCTAAAGCAGAACATGTGTCCAAATGGCTTGGGGTCATTTCTTCTCCCGTAAGGCAAAGAGGGCAGAATGGGTCATCTGCCAAACCAATTCGGTGCAGATGCTTTCATGACCCGTCGCAAGACGGAAACATTTGACCTACAGACGGAAACATGGGACGCGAAACTTACCTTGAGCATCAAATTTCTTCGCAATTTTCAGCCAGGAATGGTCTTGGGAGCTCCTATTTCAATAATCCGTCCTCAGGTAATCAAACAACACGGATTTTTACCCACTTTTTCGCAAAACTCCATGTTAAATTTGATATCGCCCTTCAGTTCACGAGTGGCGAGGAACAGGCGCGTCTCTTCTCGAACGCCACGAGAGACGGCAAACGGACGTGGCAGGGGCAGGAAAGTCTCCGCCCGCGCCACGTCACTTATGTTTGCATTGACCCATTGCTTTACGTGGAAGGACGGGGAAGGGACAAAAGTCCGTGCCACGTCTCCGCCACACGTCCGTTCGGTGTGAATTGGGCCTAAAACTTTCATTTCTCAACTTTTGACCTGCTACGTTCGGTTTATGTCCACTTGTGCTGCTTTATTTACAGCCACGGTGGCACTAGCCTGCCCTCTGTTGACTTTGGATTTAAAGTGGCAGTGGTAGGGCTCATCCCTGCCCATGGTGCTCAGCAAAGTACAGCGTATCAAAGGCTGGTCAAATAAAAATACGCTGATCACTTTCTTAGTGCTTTTCAAAAAAAAAACTGAAACAAGTCCCGACGAACATCCACCGCCTCCTGGCAACCACGACCACTCCCGAAATCAAATTGAAAAATCTGAGAGCAAGTTATTATAACTAAGTAGTGAGCCCAGCATCCCGGACAAGCAATCCCGAGAACATTTTGACAATGCAGCAAGAGCCAGGTGCTGACCTGCAGTTGCAGCAATGATGTTTCCTCATTACGATGCACTTTCTGTTCTGCAATATTCTGTTAATAGGCTTTAGACACTCTTATAAACCCATCAACGGTTGCTTCGCTGGCGTTTCCACCGTTTTAGAAAATGTTGGACTCAGGATTTCGAGCCCTGTTTAAACAAAGGTTTACACGAGCCGCTTTTATTCAGGAAATACTCCTCAAGATAAATTGAAGTTCATCAAGAAACAAGACATTCAGCAATCCACCGGGCTATACGTTTAATCAAATCAGAGTTGAATATACCCGGGCTAGAATCCTTTCCAGGCTTCAATCCGATGCAGGATGCATTCGATAATATCTTCAAAGCTAATAAGCAGACGTTACATAGAAGAATTTACTTTTGGTGGGAGGTTTGATCCAGAATGGGAAGGTTTGCATTAGGCCACTATTATGTCATTTGTAAATGTTATCCGGCTCTTACAGCGTTGTTTGTTCTACCTCCGCCGTCGTAATTCTCTAATCTACACGCCGACAGTTAAATAGACACGATAATTGTCTACCGTTTGATGGCGGAGGTTGAGGGAGTGACGGGAGTTAATAGAGACGGAATACGAATGGGAAGAAGGGCCGCCGGATCTAAACGTCCCGGTGAAGTCGTCCCTTGTTTGACGCCCGAGAGAAATATTAGCGCGGGTTTACTCGGACTTTTATAGCGCACTTGCCACCTCAAGTACCCGGTGAGTAGGCAGTAGGTACCTTAGCCCGCCTCCCGCCCGACCGCGTCTATTGGAAACCTCCTTTTTCTGCCGAGCGGCTTTTTCTTAATTGGCCATCAAACTCTCGTAAACATTATTCCCCTAATGGATTCGTAAACGGTACTTTGGCGCTTCTTGTAAATCACCTCTTGTCTTTTACCGGGTATTCTCTCGTCAAATTATACAGATTAACCGGGGGGGAAATGGCCGAATTACCGTCGGCGAGATCGATGAAGTTCGGAACGTCGTTATTATGCTCGTCGTTGTTCCAATATGCTGCGTTTACACCATTTCTGGTGGTTTTTCAGTGTAAACGACTCACTTACCAGACTGGGGGCTCCGGAAACAGAACCGAACGACCTCAACATTAAGTCGGTAATTCTGCCTTAACCAAATTAAGCAATCCATAAGTATTCATTTTACGCAACCGAGCAAGGAAACGTGCCAAAAGTTGCTGCTACTATGTAGTGAGCCATTTTCCTAGGGAAATCGTCCTGCTAGAGTGTATCATCAATCAACTCAGCGGATATACGTCCCATATACGTCCTAGCTCAACTCTGCTCGAAAATCAACAAAAAGTTTTATTATTTCTATATTAGGTAACCCTCTATTACCAAACCCATAGAACGGGACTGTACAACCACAGACATTACTTCCTTGGTACCCTCGGAACACGGGGAAATCTGAAAAAAGCTGATGTCGGAATAACTACAATGGTGTAATATACTCTGAACCGGATTTATAGAAGTAATAAGTAGGCAAACGCCGTTTCAGTTTTTGAAAAGACGTTTTAATCAAAAACTGTACATCAAAGGCCTAGTGCGCACGGGTTGAGGTGAGAAGCAAGACTGGCGGCACTCGGCTCGCCGGGGTCTACATATAGCGTTGATAGTGCTGACGGCTGATAGTCTGTTTTCAGTACTTTTGGTGTTTCTAATTAGGCATTTTAATTACATATAACTTATATATATCAGTGGTTTTGGGCGTGACTAGTATCACACAGTATTATTGAGGAGGGGAAATGAAGAAAATCTGCTGTATTGAGCCAAATTTTGAAAAAAGGGAAAATTAAAGAAATGGCCCATATTTAAAAAAACAATAGTAACAACTACAAAAATCTAAAAGGACCATACATTACTCACTTAATCAATATCTTTTTCCTTCCTCCGATCGCACTCTGATTCTCAATAATTCTACTGTTCATCACTTAGTAAAGTTGACACCAAGTTAATTCTACAATCGTTAACACATTTTTCATTTATATTTTACATATCATCATCACACTATATAAAGACGATCTTATCAGTGTAGATCGACGTTTCAGGGGGTGGTAATGCTGGGCGGGTGGAATTCACAGCTGGGGGAAGCGTTGGTTTTGGGATATACAATTTTTTGACATTTATATTTTACATATAAACAAATAAAGAGGAAAAGATTTTTCGATAATCTTTGTAAAAATTAGAAGAAGAAAGAGTGTTTTTGGATATTCCCTGGAACCGAGCTTGCATCCATCGTTTGTTTGTAGCTACGTTGGATTTAATCGATTAATGTTATGAAATTTAAAAATAAATCATAGCTTAAGGTTTCAACTTACATTTTTTTTTTTTTTTTTTAGTAGCATTTTATTTGGTATAATGTGTACAATAGTTCTGCATGACAGTGCTACGACCCCCTTAAACATAACTTGTGCTTGGGGTCGGAGTGCTCACAATTTCTCAAAACAGCTTACATCAATAATAGATGTGATCTATTCTTGTACGGGAATGACCAATGAATGATCGATGCCAATGCACTCTACTAGCAATTTTTGGAACTAAACAGTATAACTCTCTAGCAACAGATTTGTTGACTGTAATCGATCACATGACTGAATAGATCACATGGCTGTGTTTGCTGCGGACATGTCCCTTCAATATTGAACCAACCTATTTTTTTGACGGGGTTCGAACGGTTGAAAAAAGGTTCATTATTGAAAATGATAAACCAAAAGATGCCGACATATAGATGCGGAGTTCTGAAAAAAGGAGCAACAAGAGAATAGGAGAAAAAGAAGAAAATGAGCAAACGTAGTTGTGTTGAGGGCAGGAACAATCGACTGCTTCAAATATGTCCAGAAGGTCTAGCTTCTAATTTCTCTCCATCGAACAACTTGAGACGAAATGAGCAGTGAACGGGAATATTGTCCAGGAAGTGACGAATGAATTCCCGGCGAATATTGACGACCATTTAATGAAATTGGACAAGTGACCGCCTTTTTGACGAACTACAAATGCAATAGGTACTTATGTAGTAAAATACGAGATTTCCCGATGAATTTTATGGAATTTGACAAGTGGGCGCGTTGGTGACGAACTATAAATGTAATAGGTACCTACATGTAATAAAAGACGAAATTTACCGGCGACTGTTCCCAATCATTTTACAAAATTGGCCAATCACTGCGTAGGCGACGTTATGTCAGACCTATTCCCTTAGATAAGGTATGCAAAGGAATGTTTCTTTAAAGATAAATCCAAAAAAGGACGTAAGTGTCCTGTTCGCAGTCCTCCCTCATCAAGGGGATCGCTCCCCCCTTCTCCAGTGGATTACTCCGTTAATTTCTGAAGGCGTAACTACCTAATCATCATGAAAAAGTTGGGGGTTGTTGGGAGAGTATACATTCCCTGTAAGAAGGAATCGAGTCGATAATTTCGGCTCCTCGGGTTTACGAACGCATCCGAGCGATGACCTCCCAGAGATAACGCCGTGCCACCGACCTCGGAAGAAGATTCCGTTTTCAAGTGAAGTCAAACACCTAAACTCGGAGGGGCCACTTGTCGAGGCGAAGTTGCCGAGATAAGGAAATGATTAAGGATCGTTACTGAGATGGATAGGATCTGAACTGGGGGGGGCAATGAATTAGAGAGAGATTAGGAGGATTGCTGGCCATAGACATGCGATTCCTTCACACCTCCGCTTCACCTCTCGTCCCCCGTGATAATGCGACCATAACTTGAATCCGTGCTACTCGGAACTGTTCCTTTTACTTCTTTTTTGTGATCACAGACACGAAATGCTGGATAAATAATACGAGTCTCGTTGCCAAGCAGAGAACTTTAGTCCCATTTGTAGTCTAAATTTGTTGCCTTGCGTTCGGTAAATACCTTATTTGTACCAAAACTTCTTTCGAAGTACTATATAAAACATATTGGTAGGTCAAGCAATTACGAAAATTTTTACTAAGTGTACTTCAAGAGAAAGAAGACAGAAGTGTTCAAAAGAACTTCATTTTTTACCTGATCATGTGTAAAAACTTCTTTCCTCTGTAAAACTACACAGGAAATCGTAAACCGAATAAAATTTGAAAGTGGTTGCTTCTGATTTACCTGCGCAGTAGTGTTGCATAACCGGAAGGTCCTTTTCACCATTATTAGGGACATTACGAAAAATACACAAAAGCCCGAAATGTAGTGCCAGATGCTTGTCTGTGATTGGAGACCAATTGCAACAGGTAATACAAAAAAAATCAACAAAAAATATAATTAAACAAAATTAAGATTCTTTTCAAAGGAAAACTTTCATTATTTCTTTACATAACTAATAATTTAAAAGTCTCAATTCGAAAATCTTATTTGTAGAAAGTCTGTCTTCCATGATGCCTCCTGCATGATGCTCCTCATCATGTCCACAATAATAAGACGCGACTTAGATGAACATCCTCCTCACTCAAGCTTCAGTTGCACACTGATGCCATATTTTTTTGTCAATTTATCATAAGTGTTATATAGTCCAGTCGTATTAGACAATTTTTTTGCCAAACATTGCAAAAAGTACTGTAAACTTCCTTTTTGAATATGTTGTTAGGGTTCACCCAGATAGTACGAATCTAGATTTGCAGGCCTGAAAACCGCGAGCGACGGGAGTTACAGCCGAAAAACCACAAAATTTTCGAACTGTTTTCAGTTTTTCGCTAAAAAGTCACCGAAGGAGCCTTTTGGTGAGAAAAGACTCTTATCATTTGTTAAACTAGATAAAATTTGCTACAATTTGAGACGTAATTGGACTCTTTAGCTCCATTAGTTCCAGAGATACAGCTCTGCAAATATTGACAAATTTTTCCAAAAAATGAAAATTTTAACTTTTGGTCTATTTTTGACCGATATATTGGCGTAAATAGTCATTCTACAGTAAACTCGTGAGGAATGAAGTTGTAGGATATTCAATTACCTACTGTCAATTTAAATGTTAAGTTAAATATGTGTAATTTATGCGAAATTATTACCTACTGTCAATTTAAATGTTGAGTTAAATATGTGTAATGTATGCGAAATGTTTCAGTACCTACCTAGTTACATAGTTTTACACAAATAATTCAACATTTCTCAACTTTTCCTTGAACCGCATTTCTACTCATTTTGGTGTTCTGTAAGTTAAAAAAAATATATGATAGATACAGGTCCCCCGATGGTCTTAAAATGAAGGTAATTGAATGTCCTTCAACTTCATTCCCCACGAGTTTACTGTAGAATGACTATTTACACCAATATATCGGTCAAAAATGGACCAAAAGTTACAATTTTCACTTTTTGGAAAAATTTGTCAATATTTGCAAAGCTGTATCTCTGAAACTAATGGAGCTAAAGAGTCCAATCACGTCTCAAATTGTAGCAAATTTTATCTAGTTTAACAAATGATAAGAGTCTTGTCCCATCAAAAGGCTCCGTCGGTGACTTTTTTGCGAAAAACTGAAAACAGTGCGAAAATTTCGTGGTTTTTCGGCTGTAACTCCCGTCGCTCGCGGTTTTCAGGCCTGCATATCTAGATTCGTACTATCTGGGTGAACCCTAACAACATATTCAAAAAGGAAGTTTACAGTACTTTTTGCAATGTTTGATGTTTTAAATGACTGGCCTAATAACACAAGCTAGGTATATGAAATATTATTCGAAATTGTGGATACAAAAGGGGCGGAAACTTATGGAAGCATGAAAATAGACAAAGGAAACACCAACGCTTACCTATAGGTCTTCTTCCAGTTACTTTACAGGGCGCCCTGTCTGTCGGTCTGGTCGTCCTTCCTCTCGTTCTGACGGGACAATTTATACGCGGTTTGAATAGTAACACGATAAAGGCCGGAATATGAAATGATGGAGCGCTGCACGGAGCAAATATGTTTAAATGAAGAGCGAACTTTTCGGGCGTAATGGGGATCGGAAACTGAACTGATCGTTTTTCAGCGTTGGCGTGATGCAGGGAGAGGGGAGAACTTTCAAGCTTCCAATAAGGCAGATAGGGACTTTAGTCAGCCACTGATAACAAACGATTGAAGTTATGAGCAAACAACAAATATTACTCGTATTTCACAAAAATACCCACCTGTACTTTTGCTTGGGAGTCTGCGAAGCTGTTCACTTCCGAAAAGTTTTTGTTGTCCGAATTCAAAATTTTCACTTGCATTTTGCGTTTCATAGCCTACTGAACAAATTTGGTTCCGTGTCTGTCGGTCCGTCTGTCTGTCCGCATTTTTTTGTTACAGCCATCATTTCCACAATTAAAAATGAATCTAGCTCATATTTTGAGGGACTACTCGGATAAGGTCTCTTGAGGTCCCGTGCGAATTTTATCCCAATATAATCAGCGCATGCGCTAACGTGAACTTCTTGAAACAGACATAACTTTCACAATTTTGATTCAATTTAGCTCATATGATGAAGGATGTAACGAGGAAGCTGCTGTGCCATCTCCTTGGCAGTGTATTTTTTATTTCTTTTGTAGTATAACATGATTTTGTTTTATGTATAGGTACTTACCTACTGCGATTGGAGTATTGTTTTCAGCCCAGACTCCAATCATAGACAAGCATCTTGTCTTTGGCTTGTGTGTATTTTTCGTAATTTCTCAATCAGAGTAAGTTTCCTCGAAGTCAACTTAGCGTACACACGGAAATTGTCACTCGCATTTGAATTGTACTCCCAAAAAAAAAACTCGTTTTTTTTTAAATTCGTTGGTTTTAAATTTCTTTATGTTAATTTAGGACTGATTCGGATAATGGGTGCTACTGTCGAAATTTTCCCTTCATCCGGCAACACGTGGCATGTGTGTGAGAGCTGCTCAGTCGATGAAGGTAACAACTGCTGCAACCGGCGCACAGTGGTTGAAAACGCTACTCTATGAGCCCAAAACTCGAAAGGGTTCGTAAACTCGTAAAATTTGGTATACTGAGGTTATTTCGTGCGCAGAACCCGAATCTGAAGTTAGTTTGTTGAAATTGCTTCCAGAAGTGGCGTTAAACGCATTATTGAGAAAGCTAAGTACCGAGTTTTGCCAGACCTAATATCATTAGCATTGAAAGGGGCTTCGTGGTAGAATAAAATAGGTTATCTGAGTAATTATAAATCAAACTCATATGTAGAACTTATAATGTATGTCCTCTGATACTTAAATTTTACCATAAAGTAGGTAGATAATATCACGATAATAGAACAGCGGGTGATTTCAAAAAGTTTGTCACATCATTTGTACGAAGTATCCATCACCAATATTATTTTGACAAACTAAATAACACACAATAAACTCAAAATTACTCAACAAACACAAATAAATGGTTACTTTCTTGCTAGGTATGAAAGTGTTCAAATTACTGGCTTCTTTCAAAAACCCACAAACTGCCTGTGTTTTGGACGTGACAAGGCTTTCTTCTTGCCAGACGCGAAACAGCCTTGATCGCGGGCATCCACTTCGTAGATCTGAAATAGAGACCCGCGGCTGAGAGATAAACCCTCAGTAGTTGAAACAGTAAAATTGTAATCTCACCGTAAATTTATTTCCTTGCTAGTTTTTTGCACTTAACTCGGAAACGGTAGGCCTCACAAAAAAACTGTCGAAATAAAAAATGAAGCTGACAAAATTTGCTACAAAATTGTTCATCTTCATTTTTTGCCTATCTTTAACAGTTGAGGACATATTCGAGCTTAAAAGTAGGAAAAGATTTAAAAAAAAAAAATTGATCCTTGCATACCAAATTTGCATAAAACCCAGTCAAATGCAGGTAAATGCAGTTCATTCTGGATTCGACATTTAGTGCTACTGTTCAGGAAAAGATATACGTCCATTTCAGGGTCAATAAAGGTCAATATCGTTTTTGGCAGTCTAGAGAAATTGATGTGTTCATCATTTACCCTGAGTCCGCAATTCGTCTCATGTTTCCGAAGCTATTTCAACAAGTAAAATTATAATTATTGCATTTACTTACCTATCCTGGACATATTGAACGAGAGAAAACCGCTTTTGCCTCCAGGACTTGTGACACACAACTGATTTCAAATATAACACTGGGCTCGTCGCTCCTCATTATCTTAAGCAAAATCGCACCTTGATCTTTGTCGACTCAGCCAAGATTACAGTCTATTGATATGATGAAAACAGCGTTTGTCCATCGTTATGTAGGTATTAACGTTGCCCCCCGAGCATTCAGCGATTAGATTGAAGCATTTTTATTTTTTATCTTTTTGGGCTCATAGAATAGCGTTTTCAACCACTGTGCGGCGCACACTCACACCTTCTTCCGCTGGGTTTATTTCTGCGCAACTTGACGTTTTCTCTTCATCACCCAATTTTGAGGATTTTAGAGGCATCCGGCGCACTATAATAAGGGGACATTCAGACTTATCTCCTACATCCTCGGTTTAAAGTGTGTTGTTCAACAATTCTCTCTTTGCCACCTGTATCCACTTGCCCTTTCAATTATCAGCTATTCCAGCTCTACTACTACGCCGAAATCGATTCAAAGTTGTAACTCCTTTAATTTTTGTGGAAATTGAGTATTAGGTTTCTTCGAAGAACTGTGTGTTTTTCTTGTCGTGGGTTTCCACAATTTCTTCGCGAATGATTTAGTGCGTCGCAATAAAATTAGTTCTTCGTCCTTGGCCTACAAAGGCGGACTAGGGGGATAGGGTGGGGGGGGGGTATCATGGAATATTAGAAGTTCCCCTCCCTTCCTCCCCCCCCGGGGGGGGGGGGCTTTATCGGGAGGTGGGCGATGTCTCGATGGGAATTAGTTCGGCAGAGGGAGCGAGAGGGTGATGGCAGGACGAGTACGGGAGCGAGAGAGAGGGAAGGAGCGGTTCCCTAAGTGAATAAGGCGGCGAGGGAGGAGGCAGGACTTTGTGGCTCGGTGCGGGGGGGGGGGGGGGACTTTGTGCCTACCGGGGACCGCGGCCACTCTGGGGACACCCGAACCCCCGTCGCTAATGGGCCGAGGCCCCGGCGAAATAACTTTACTCGATCACGTCCTAATGAATTTCCCGGCAATTTCCTCGGACACATCGACGTTTATAGTCGTTTCCATTTTCTAATTAATTTTTCAGCGATGGTCAATTTTCCTCTAATTGATTAATTAATAGGTTTAGAAGTCGTTCATCAATCTAGAAGAAAATTTGTTAATTTATGGTTCAAGATGTGAAACGAACCAACATACGTAAGGAGTCCGCTGCAAATGATATTTGAGTGCGGAAAAACTTGTGTGTCCAAATGAATTTCCCGCAATTTCCTTTGACACATCTATGTGTCTGTAGTCGTTCGTAGACGTAAAAATTGTCTAATTAATTTTTAGGAATGGTTTCCTAAATGGAATGTTTCCATGAGGCTAAGGGGCCCGAGGGAACACGTACGAGGACTTGGACTGAAGGACGGAGCAGCAATTTGGCTGCCGGAAGAATAAAATCACACACACACACACACACACACACACACACACACAACATACTTACATATATATAGTTAGGAAAAAAAAAGAAAATCAGATTAGTTTGGCAAAATCAATTTGAATTTTTGGCATATTATCAAATTGAAAATTTTGGCAAATTAATTTGAACCTTTGGCACAAATTAATTTTAATATTTTTGGCATCTCAATTTAAACTTTCGGCGACTCAATTTCGACTTCTGGCATACCACTTCGAGCTTTTGACATATCAATTTATACTTTTCACAAATCCCAACTAACCCAAGATTCCACCCCATATAATGATCAATAAATGGTTTTTCTCTCTCCCATTAAAAAAAAAAAAAAAAAAAAAAATTTCCGTGATTGGTCAATTGATAGGTTTATTAGTAATAATAACTTATTAGTAAAAATTTACTTATACTTATACTTTACTGAATAGTGACTTCCCATAGTTGATGGTCGATTGAAACAAATAGATTTTTTTTTTTTCAGAAATGCAGTGCTTTATTTGGTTTTAACGGCTAGAGCAATTTTTCGTCCAGATAAAAATGAATCAATTTCAGGTAAAACCCGTGTATACCCAACGTAATTAGAGAATTAAACTGTGTCCGGTCCTTTCATTTTTTCACAATCGAGTTAGGAGGGATCCAAAGAGCAACAAGAAAACAAAAATAACAGCTGATATCCATAGACATGCGATTCCTTCACACCTCCGCTTCACCTCTCGTCCCCCGTGATAATGCGACCATAACTTGAATCCGTTCTAGCTTTGCCAAGCAGAGAACTGGAGTCCCATTTATAGCCTAAACTACTACATATATCGTAAACTTCGTACGACGTACGACTAGTGTTGCCTTGAGATCTGTAAATATCTATTTTTTTGGTAAATTTTCAGACTGGTTATTTCAAAAGTCAACATATCCTTAGTCTTTTTCATCCCCCTTTATTAAACATTTCTGCAGAATTGCACTTTTCCAAAAGTGATCATTTGACTTTGCATTTACCGTCGAGCTTCTTCCTTAACCCAAGAGATGGCATACAGGTGCAGTATTGGAGAACATTGTCCAGGTGTCGAGGTGCCGTTCGGTAGCACCCAGGAGTTCCCTTGGGGGTAACGCCGTCCTTTCCTTTGATCTTCGGAATTTCCACCGCTAGTTGTTCGGATCTACTTCGTTTATCTTTGTGACTGGAGTAGCGATTCGTAGTTACCGTGTTTTGAGTTCATTTCGGGATTTACAAGTGGACTTATGTAGGGAAAGGTGACCCTGCTGAACTCCGGATCAAGGAGGAGGAAGTCAACAGAGGCAGATGAAGAGAAGAGACGAAAAAGTCGAAATCAATCGAAAAGTTAACAACGGCCGTATCAACATAATTGCAGAAATCAAAAATCTGGGCTTATAACTGCAAATTTCAGCATCTGATTTTTTCAGCTTTTGCAAAACTCAACTTTTCTATGTAATCCAATCATAAGTCAAATTTTCCAAAACGCTGTTATAGATATCTGATGAATGAACGTCTTCAAGCGTAGGCAATTTGGATAATTTATACTTCCCGTAGGCGCTAGGTCTTCCCAAGGCGTTCAAAAAACCCGTTAAATTAAAAGTTAGAGGTTTTTTGCGTTTGCTGAAAAATTTTCAGAAGTAGGAAAATTAATTTTGCTGAATCACTCCTCAGTTATCAGAAGATGATGTTAAGGAAATGTAAAGAAATCGGCCCTGAATGATAAAAGTTCGTCATCAGTGTACTTGTTGGCGATCCCCTGTACTACTAGTTGAAGTTTATGTTCAAGCGCCGAATATGCGAACGTTGATCATCCTCCTCCCGTTGAGTGCAAAGGATTAAAACTTATTTAAGCTGGATAAAAACAGGCATTCCATACTTTTGAAAGGGATTCCACTGGAAAAACTTGAATTTTTGTTCCATCCTTGTAACAAGAGGATTAATCACTGATTAACCGTCTCGCTCGGGGAATTAATTTAAAATGAACAACACGTGGTCGATATAACCTTTAATTTGGTTATTACAATTTTGGGGGATAGGCTCGTCCTTGAGGTATTTATAAACTTCTTAATAATCGAATATTAAATTCAATGATAAATTGAGTTCAAAGGAAGATGGGGAAATTGAAGCAATGGGATAAAGAGCGATGGCGATAGGCTATCGATATGCAGGAATGAAGACTCCCCGTCGGAGGTCCCGCTGGAATGGGAATGACAGATTCCGTCTGTTCCACGTCCTTTCTCTTGAACACATCTGAGGTTGAATTGAGTCACCAACGGTCACAAGTTATAATGCGGAACGAGGGAACAACCCAAAATACCCTGCCAAGGAGATGGCAGAGTAGCTTCCTCGTTACAATCATAGTGGCAACATTATAAAATAGAAAATAAAGAAATATTCAGATGAAAGATGTTGAGGTGATTGGTCAAACTTCTCAAAGATTCGTTGTGACGTTTTTACAGACAGAAGTAAATGTAATTACTTGAGATGAAAGGTGATTAGAAATTAAAAATCTGTTTGATCGTTGGTGTGTGACAGCAAGCCGGGAAATGTAAGGGTTATAGTTTAACAATTCAAGCCCCCCCTCAAGTAGGCACTTATAGATGTTTATGTATTCAAGTGCACATTTTTATCGGCACGTGGTTCTATTCTGCGGAATACTACATCGTACCGCTAGTTCGATCATGACGAAATTCATACGAGACCTTGGGGGCGCTGTGCGTATAATCCTTTACCATATGAGCGAAATTCATTGAAAAATATGGAAATTACGGCAGTTTCAAGAATTTCACGTTAGCGCATGCGCAGAGCGTACCGCTGATTATATTGAGATGAAATTCCTATGGGACCTCAAGAGGCCTTATCCGCATAGTCCCTCAAAATATGAGCTAAATCCATTCAAAATTGTGGAATTTATGGCTGTAACAAGGAAATACGGACAGACAGACCGACATACACGTGACCAAATTTGTTTAGTAGGCTATGAAACGCAAAATTTCCGAAAGTGAACACAAAGCTTCCGCTGTTTCGCAGACTCGGAAGCAAAATGCTATATCAATTGGCACCGGCATTGGGTTGCTGAAGCGGTGTATTTTGCCCATCGTGGAAACAAGGCTAAATTAGTGTTATCCCCCGAGAAAGCGGTCGTGTCTCTATTTTTTGGTTTTTTATTTCTTTATTTATTGGCAAATGAAAAAAAAACATATTACAGTAGGTAAATAGTATGATGTAAACATATGCCTGCCAGTTGAATAGTTCATAGGAACTTGAGGGAACTGGCAGAGTAACTTAATCAAGCCGGATCAGATAAGTATCTTCTAAACTGAACGAAAAAATGCTAACGTTACAAAAAAATGTTCGTTGAGGTAGGCAAAATTTCGAAACGAGGAATTTCTTCAATAAACTTCTGTTATTGAAGTTCCTAGGATTAATATTATTAAGACAGGGGTGCCCCCCCCCCCCACCCATTAATTTATCCAAAATTGAAAAAATAAGTATGGAAAAAATTCAAGCCCAGTCAACAATGTTGTCTATTTAGACAAAACGTGTATATTTTAGTGGTTCTTTACCTAGGATGTAGTTTATTTTTGAATTTCGTCACGCTAAACACTGTACAAAACACTGTACGATCTGTAACTACTTCACAATTATTTCCTTCTTCAGTGGATGATCGCTTGTGATACTTAAGTTTTCAATCCTAATGGGGAGGGAAATTGGAATTTTTCGTGCGGGAACTCATCGTCAACAAATGAACTCAACCTTTGACATGGTGGAACATCTAAGAAAGAAGCATTTTGTTGATTTTGAATTTAAGTTCGCAATTTTACGAGTCTACCTCGAACTCTGTTTAGTTAATGACATCCATTGTTTTCTGTAGAAAAATTTGATAAAACGACTTCCAATTCACAAAAAAAGTAGAACTCAAAATTTCCTCTAATATCCTCGAGATTATCAATCTGAATTATGTCACTACAACGGCAAACGCAAGAAAAATTACAATCCATTCGTAAATTTACTTCGACGTACTATTTTTGTATTTATAGTACTGTCTGCTGCTTTTCTTTCGCATCCAAACTTTACTTTCTCCGTGGAATCGATACGGAATCGCAATGTTGACGATAACATTAGAAAGCTCATTCAATTTGAAAGTTTTCCTAAAATTTTATAGCTTCCAGCACGTTCTTCGAAAATGCAAGTAACTTCTTACAAGTATTTTCAGAAACTTATTTCTTTCTCTTCAGATGGTCAATGTTTGCACCATAATTGCGGTCCTTAGGAGGTCGTTTTTGATCATGAACGCGCAATAAGTGTATTCGCTAGTTCAATGCTGAATCTGAAAACGTAGTTAACAGTAACTGTTTTCAACTGTTGAAAAAAGGTGTTTATAAGTGGAAAAACGAGGGTTTCTATGGCACAGAAATAGTTTTCTGAAAAACGCCATTCAAAACTAATATCTCGAGAATGGATTGAGATGAAAAGATGGTTGGTGGCATTCTTCTCCACTTCACATGTACATATTTGTATATTAGTATATACAGCGAAATGTTAACCCCCCTTCCCCGCCCTTAGCACCGTTAACCAAATAATGAGTATCTTTGTGTAAATTAACTGTGGGTAGATGAAATTCATGCAGCATGCAGGTACCTTGGAAATGGGTGTTGTTCAAGAAATTACCGAGGTGAGCGCCGCAGAGGAAATCGTGAAGATGATATAAAACACTTCACTGTGCACCATTCACAACGAGATCGATAGCCTTTTGCCTACACAGCCGATCGCGGAACCGGGTACCGAATTCGAAATGAAATCACATTGGAAGCATCTTGCGTGTTGTAGCCGCGAACATCGTTCACCTCACGACCTAACACTAGCACGAGCGGAGAAAGACTGAAGACATCCCGGGTTTCCATCCCAGGTTTTTGTTTTGTATTGCGCAGGACCTTCTGGGCAGCCACCAAGATGGACTTTAGTGGAGTTCGTTACAGTTCAGAGCGTTTGGGCTCTCAGAAGTCAGCCAGTAGGTACGTGCTTCCAAGAAGGAGGGTAGAACACGCCACCTCGGCTGATGAGAAGACAAGTGGAATTCGAGGGTATTGGATCTTCTATCTCATATTTGCCTTCTTCGTTTACAGGGGGGGACAATCAGAGAGAATTCCTGGAGTTGAGGCCTCGGCCTGTCATTGGAGTTCCTTGACATCTGTTACAAAAGGAAGCAAACTACGAAATTCTGGGAATCGGTTATTACTTTTTTTCTCTCTCAAGTTGGGATTCAGATTATTCAGTCACCCCCTGGATAATTCGTTTTCAGTTTTTTTGTGGAGCGTTTGGGCTTTCCATATCCAGCCAGTAGGTACATGCTTCCAAGAAGGAGGGTTGAACAGGCCATCACGGCTAATGAGAAGACTTAAGAAATTCGGGGTATTGGATCTTCTATCGCATATTTGCCTTCTTCGTTTTACGGTAGGGGGGGGGGGGGGGTAGGGTTGATACTGGACACATCAGAAAGAGAATTCCTGGAGTCGAGGCCTGGCTGGAAGTTGACTGTCTTCAGAGTTCCTTGACATCTACCACAAAAAGGTAGCAAACCACTAAATTCTGCTAATTGGTTATTACTTTTTTCTCTCCCAAGTTAGGAGAAGATTATCCAGTCCAGCCTAAGTTCTTGGAAAGGTGTATTTCTAAAGCTGAAACGTGTCAATAACAAATATGATTTTTCTAGAAGATGTAAAAATAATTCATCGTGAAGGTCTGTTGATTCCTCCTGATGGTTTCTAGGTATTTACCCATGTTCCTAACTATGATTTCTTGGGATTGGTATTCCTGAAGCTCACTGCTAAATTCACTTCCTTCATTACACTCAAATGGTCAGCAATAACTTCATCATCATTAATGTGAATCTTCATCGCAGTTTTCAGTCAGGTTTGAAGTTTGTAAGTGATTTCACAAGTTACAATGAGTAACGACTGTGAACGAACGGAATCAACTTAGCCTGAAAAATACGGACGTCAGATTGGGATACAGCAACCCAAAAAACGTTTAAATCGATGGTTTTTTCCGAAATTCCTGAACTTGACCTTTTGTTTTGTAAACCTTTCATCTGGTGTTTTGGTGTACCAGGGATCTTTTACTGTAATTAAGCAGTAACAACACAAAATATAAAGTTTTTGAACAAATGCTAATGTTGAAATCATCCCTCAAAAAAAGGATCATCTCCGAAATATACAAGAATCACCCGTGAAAGAAGGAAACAACTGCAAATACCGCGAAAACGCGAGAGAAAAATCGTCTTACCCAAATCCCCTCCCAACAAATTCTGTCCATCGGCTATTGGGTCATTAATGTTGGAACCCATTTTCGTGTGAATCAGTAACATTCAATATTTTGTAATGGAGAAATAACCATTTGTGAAAGAGCAACATTTTGAACGGGATATCCCGAGGTTTCCCTTATTCCACGATGGGTGCAGTCCGTGTTCCTTGTGACACCGACGACATTAGAGACATAGCTTTGAACCCGATTTGAGTAAAACATTCACAAAGAGCTGATCAACATAACCACCACCCTGGGTTCTTGACCGAAAAGCTTTATTACTTTCAAAAAATAGAGCGGTTCTCCTGTTTAAATTTACAGCTCTGGGTAGTAACGGAGCGATTAAAGTGAATGTTCGGGCTTGACCCCCTTGGTTCAGACATATATCACTATTGGCTTGGCTGAAGTTGATATTTGAATAGTTATTGACTACCTCGCAATCCCTGACTATGGTGTTCCTTAAGCGGACATGTAGTAGTAAGTAATGATCGCAGTAACTTCAGCTAGCTGGAAAAAGGGTAGTTGATCCGAATAGGAACCCATGTTTATTGGTGGAGTAGTTAATATATTACTCCCGCCCAATGAGAGTTTTCCCTCCCAAGATTAATGTGACCGTTCAAGTTTTCTGAAAATACAACCGTAACTCACTGGGTGAGTAGTCGGGTGGAGGAAGGAAGGGAGGGAGGGGGTAGATCAGGGAGGACATGACCATTAATGTTTATCTCTTCCCTTGAGCCCCCGAAGCGATCGATCTTTCAATCTCCGTCGTTACACTCGAAACAACATCGTTAGGGCGGGAAAAACTGTCGTGAGAGGTTCGAGGGCGTCCAGCCGATTCGATGGCTCCCACCGCTGCCTCCGTCTTCACGGGTCCTCGCTAAGTCAGGAAATGGCGGCAAATGAAAGCGACGAGGATGTGCACTGTGGCCCATTTCATGCTCGACCCTACTTTAACCCTAGATATACAGGGTGTCCCGCGACTTATGCACAACCCGACTCTAACGTGTTCTACAACTCATTTCCGACCAAAAGTGCTTCTTAGCAATTTTTCTTAAGAGGCCTCGTTTCCGAGTTATTCGAGTTTCAAGGTTTTTTTCGTGTTTTCGATCTTATGTCATTAAAACTGTCATAACTCAATCAATTTTGAAGATAGCTCAAATTTGATGACACCGTTGGAAAGAGCGTTACATTTCCTATAAATTTCATGTCATAAAACATTTTTTTGTTGCATTGAAGATGTGCGATTGCCTCGCGATTGGCTCGCGAAATGGCATTTAAGTCAAAATCCTGAAATCGCCTGTTTTTCATCTCGCCTAGCACATTAGTGTTTAACTGCAGAGAAACGTGTGTTTTCTGACTGTGTGAAGACTTTTTATAAACATAAAAAGGAAGCATGAAGGAACGAACGTTCGTTCATGTTGATAGACGTACCCAATTAGAACATTAGAAGTGAATTTGTATTTTGTGCGTAATATCCAGCAGTCTTGTCTGCATCACGATATCAGGGATTGAGTTTTGAAGGCGATATGTGTGTGAACTTGAAGAATTTCAAGTCTGAATTGGATATATATTTCGTAGCGACTGTAGCAACTAAGAAATCTCTTGTAGTTGAGGTGGCTGCTCTTTAATATAATTGGCCGTGACGCAAAAAGACATATATGGCAAGAAGGCTGAAAAGCGAGTGTTAGAAGCGATCGAGGGAGTTAAGAAGTTGTAACCCACTTCAAGTGTTTTTAAACGGTGTCAAATGAACTGGCGAACCGTTTTCTCGTCTAGCGACTTGAAGGACCTGATTGATAACGTGTGAGTTTGGTGATCTCCTGGATACAATTTTGGGGGCAACAATTGTTGTTGGTGTTGAAAACAAAGCCAAGCAAGAAAGATTACTTCGCTGTGACCTTGAACTGATCCTATTGATCAAGGTGTTACAAACTCATGTACCAAGAGTCTTCCACCAGAAACAAGTACATCAAGCATTGATTATGTAATTTTGGAATGCTTGCAAATGGTTGAATGTCAAACTACGGGCATTTTTCAACTAGTAAAGTTTTCAAAAATGAAACTACTCCTAAAAGGTCTCAAAAATTGGTGGTGATTTCTGGGTAGCCTAGGGCTGAGAAAATACACCAGGCAACCAGGACCATTTTTAAGCTCAAAATGTCTTATTTTCAAATTCTGTGCCCACGGTAATTACCAATATCGGCACGGTAATTACTGGCAGGTCCATGGTAAAATGCTCTTAAAAATCATAGGTAGTGCTATCATACTTCAAGAATAATAAAATGGGAAAATAACAGAATCGGTATTAAACGGATTATAAACACTTTTATTATATTTAAAAAAAATACTTGAACACTTATACTACTTATATACCTCCAAGGATTACATTGGTAAATCTACTATTACTAAGTAAATCTAGTAAGTAAGTTTATGTATAAACACGTTCCAGCTCAAGGATTTAGTGGAAGAGGGTCGAATGTGTGATGGAGATGGGTAGTTTGCCCTTCCCACTTCCTCAATCCGCCGCCCAGTGGTCCAGAATCGTCAAAAACCCCATTTCTGAAATATTAACCCTCACCTTGTCGGTCTCAAATATGTGTTGAGAATATCCCAAAGAAGTTTTTCCTTGAGTTTCAGGCGCCAAAAATGATTAGGGAGCCACCAATAATCGTTACAACACAACATTTGTGGAAATGTCGAAAATTGTCATGCATATTTACAATTTTTTTATTCTTCAATTTTTGATAAGAGGTGATAGGCGCAATTTTTTCTTGATACATTTAGTTGTCAAGTGGGCAAAAAAATTTTGTCTCGTAATTTGTCGTCTTTTTCGTAAAGGGGTTATGAAAAATTGACGGATTTTCGTGTGTCCGATTTCTTTTTGACTTGTACTTTTTGTGCATCCGTTGCACCTTCGATTCCGTGCTTGGGCACTTCCTAAACATGTATAGGAAGACCGCAAACCGAAATTAGCTGTGACTACCTGCGACCTTGGTGGGACCCAGAGCTCATTGAACTAGGGAAAACGTGATCCAACGGACTCTCGTTCTCGCAATGTAAACTACGAACCTGAGGGGTAGGTTGTCACCTTGTCGATATTTTAAACCTGGCCGACCTCCCCAATTTTATGTGTTGTTCCGCGTAACTTGGTTTTTCGTATCTGTTTCCTGGTGTGCCCCTGCCTTTGAGGGCAGTTTTATGTATAAAAAAAAAAGAAAAGTCTGGTCAGCCGTTTACCATCCGATTTTGATTACATTTTAAGGTAATGTGAGGTGTATCTACATACAATGGTAGACATGTGTACCATGTGGTACCCAATGAAACCATTGCTCAAAACTCACATTAATATGCATACGTGCAAACGTAAAATCCATATAGCATCATTCCCTCAGGTTCTAGTGGTCCGATTTTGCTCCAATTTGGAGGGTAAGTAGTCGAGATTGAACGGTTTAACACTATCAAACCAATTTCAATCTTACCATATCCTTACAGTTTTCGATATGTAAACTTGTCTTTGGGAATATGATCAGTATCATTGTTCTCCGGTGATCGTCCATACGGGCCAGGACATTTAGGAAAAACGTTATTTTTAATCCATTTTTCGAGGAAATTATTAGGTACCGATTCCACCAAAAGTGCCTATTTTCGATGAGTAGGACATGGTACTCTGTAGGGATGAGCATCGATGAGAAAACATCGATGTTGACCATCGATGTCAACATCAAACCAAAACATCGGTCTCTAAACATCGATGTATTTTGGTGCAAAACATCGATGTTTTAGGAAAAAATAATTTTAAATAGGTAATTGTAGGAATATACTAGATAAAATAAAACACTCAACTAATTTCAAATTTTGAAAAAAATACAATAAAACTCAAATGTTATACTGAAAAATGATAACAACTCCTAGTTTTTCAAGCGTTGAAAATAAAATTGGCGATTTTGCGGTTGTAAAACATCAATGTACGAAAACATCGATGTAAAATAAACATCGTTCCCTTACCATCGATGTCAAAAACATCGAACATCGATGCAAACATCGATGTTTTGAAAACATGGACCATCGATGCTCATCCCTAGTACTCTGTTTTCACGTTTACTTTAAAGTGTTTTGTGAAGTTGCGCCAAAAAGTTCGTGTTTTCGAAGTTTTTGGGTGCCTACTTTCCGGGCACCGCGGCGACCGCCTATGTATCCCTCCGCCTGCCAGCTCGTATCGGAGAGCGGCCGATCTCGACCAGTCTTCTCCTGTCCGTGTTCGGGTGTGGCCGTCTCCGGCAGTCTACTCGTGTTCGCGCGCAAAACGTTTCATCTTCATCTTCTATCTATTCGGAATCTTCATGGATTGATACAATGGAATGCGGGAACATGCAAATACATTGGTAAGTACAAGTATTTTCCAACAAGATCTCTAATAAAAAATCATATAGGCCGAGATTAGGTGGTTGCTGCATGTTTAGGAAGTCCTATAATTGGTCTAGGGGAGGTTGTAGGACCCGCTAAGCCCAAAAGGAATAGATAACTTGATACAAATCCGTTTCAGACATTTCTCAGACCAAATTCGTAAAAAAAAAGACCAAAGGTTTTTTATCTTTAGTCTGATAGACCTCTTATTTTCTCTCGAACCATGTCTGTTCTCAAAGTTTTATTATGCACGTATAAATTCGCTAGTGTGATTGTAGCTTACACTACCTATGAGTTTAACGATTATCCGTAGTTGAACACACACTCATAACACTTCGGAACAGGCAGCATATCAAAAATAGTTCCCTGATTATACGTATATATTCCAACTAGACTATTCCCACAATGTGCAAACATGCTACCTATGAGTTTAACGATTATCCTTAGTCGAACACATACAAGTAACACTTCGAAACAGCCAACATATCGAAAATAGTTCCCTGATCATACGTATATATTGTAACTAAAGTATTCCCTTAATGTGCAAACGTGTTCTTAAAGATTAATTATGCACTTTTGAATTCACTAGTATGATTGCGTTTAACGATTGCCCTTAGTTAAACACACATACACTCATACATTTGAAATGTTTGAAAAGTTTAATACACTCATACACTTCGAAATATGCAGCATATCGAGAATAGTTCCCTGATTATAGGTATATATTCCTACTAGACTATTCCCTCAATGTGCAATTTTTTTTTTTTGCTCACAAAGTTTTAAAATTTTGGCTTAATTTAGTATGAAATAATACCATAATTTTGGAAAATTCCCTCAGACGATCACGCTGTATGACTGAAACTTTTTAATTTGGTTTCAATTTATCCGGTCAAAATTCGCTCGTCTACAGAATTTTTTTCTTTTTTCGTTTAAAAAATGGAAATTAGGGTCGTGCGCTGAAATCATAAAAAGAACATCCTCGTGATCTACTCAACAGCTTCAACGTTGTTATTGACGATGTAGCGAAGAGCACCTCGCTGTTCATAACTTTTGGGAAGTGTGCGGAACCGAAAGTCCGACAGTTGAGGGAAGACATAAAAAGTGGCTGGACACGCCAAGTTCTATTTTCGGTCCGTTGAACATAATAAAGTATTTGTTACAAAACCGGATAGCATCCTAGTTTTGGATTCATCTTATTTATGATACCACGGATGTATATATGATACCTACGCGACAATGTCCTAAAGCTTATATTTTCATATTTAAAAAAAAATTATTCTCTGGTTCTCAAACATCGGGCACTGAAAAAACTGATTTCAATTTCTAATTCGGGCTCTGCGACGAAAAAGTGTGGAGTTGGATGGATAAATGTGTGCCGTGAATGGATTTTGAATTGTCGCCACGTTTGAAGGGAAGCGGTCTCTTGTGTTCAGATCCTGGCCAACTGCCTACTGAACCGAGAATTATATTTCGTAGTGTTAATGTTTCCTGCGGAATGTCGGCTCCAGATTATTTGGAAATTAATAAATAGGTTAACCTTCCGTCGGTCGCGCGCGCGGTGGTTACACCGCACACTGAACAAAATGATTGCCCTTGGACCTCTGTTCGGAAAAATCCCCTCGCCCCCCCCCTCCCCCCATTTTTTTTTTTTTTTCTTTATTCCACTGAGGTCCTGGAGGACCTATTGTGGCTAGAGGAGGAGGTCAACCTCCAACTTTTCCCAGGCAATTTGTCTACCCGAGTGAGCACCCTGCCTAACCGGGCACTGAATGTCCAGTGGACGGCACTGTACCCATCGTCAGGAGCTGCCTGGGAAAAAGCACTAACTGCCTGGTATTTACTAGGATGGCATTACCATCCCAGTCTGTTGTGGCGACCTATTGTCGTCAACTCCAGATAAATCTGGAAGGTCCACCCTTCCCCACCACATTTTGGCGAATGAGAGAAGATTCTTTACCTCTCCCGTTTTAATAACCTGGGGATCAACGGAAACTTGCCCCCACGTTAGAAAACGCTGTCTTGCCAGCATAGGGCAGTGGCAGATCACATGACACGCAGTCTCGTCCTCAGCCCCGCAAAACCGGCAGAGGGTTGTGTCAGATTTGCCCATTTTGTGGAGATGATAATTAAGTGGACAGTGCCCCGTTAAGAGCCCTGTTACTATACGCATCTCCTTTCTTCCTAGGCTGAGCAGCTCATTAGCTCTCTTCCTGAAGAAATCAATAAATTGTTTTGCCTGACTCTGTAACTCGGAAAGCAGGCAGTACCCTTCTTACTCTCCCACTTGGAAAGCTCTCCCCGAAGAAAAGCTCTTTGTGCCCAGGAAGGGTTCTCGGACCAACCCCCCCCCCCCCCAAAATATGCTTTGTTTATGATTCCACACACCAGCTCACTCAAAACTTTTAATAACAACGATTACCTCGATTATAGTCTCCCAGACTGTCAAATTATCCGGTTTTGAGAGAAAAAACTAAGCAAAAACGACTGAGGTGTAAACACCGCAGTGCGACCTACCATGTGTGTAGAACAGGCGCGACCGACGGAAGGTTAACGGAAAACAATCCTCCATCTTAGGGACAGACGGACTTGAACTACTCGTTCGCCAGGGAACGTGTGACTAAAGCAGGTGAGTAGAGTTATGAGTCGCCTGTGAGGAAGTCTTCCCACTAGGGGTGGCCATCAAAACATAAAATATCGATAGTTTTAGAAAAACTGACACAAAATAAATAAAAAAAAAGAAAAAAGAATCAACCGTGAACAAGATACAATCTCAAAAAGAACAACACAACACTTGCTGAAAAATCTCAACAAGTTGTTGTCAACAACCGCAATCTTTCAATTTTCCTATGGAAACTCCAAACCACTACTCTTCATCTTCTATTTTTATCGTCTTGGGCCAAGACTCTTGGCCGCAGACAAAACCACTACTTGATATCCTATGGATATTATCCATGGATAGATATCGATATTCCAGCCAGACGAACTCATTTTTGTGGGCATAATATTTTTCAAACTCGTGTGATGTGAAAAAAAATAGAACTGAAGATCGATATTATTTTATGAGTCAACATAATATGTGATATTATCAGATGAAGCCGATATATCGGTTACAAAAAAAAATATCGGCTGAAATATCGGAAAAAATATTGGTCACTAACTATCGATATCCGATACTATTGGCCCTTGCATCATCGATAGAAAAATGTATCGGAGGAAAATATCTTTATTTCGATAGTATTGACTATTGATGGCCATCCCTAATTCCCACTCATCTTCCGCAGCCCTTGAAAACACGTTTTAAAACACGCTTATTAGAACTATATCATTCTGGTTGTTTATCTCCCCCGCAACACGGTAAGAGTTCGAGTACTTCAGATCCACTCTAGTTCAACTGAAGAGGTTCTTCCCGTCAAAATATCCAAGGATTCGTGAAACGCCATAGCAAAACATTTCCGATAATCATCCATTTCTGCGTATGGGAAGAACTCGTTAATTCTATGCCGATTCCAGAACTATCAACAAACGGACCTAAGTCTTCGAAGTGGCCTGAGCGAGATTTTGAAGGAACTAATACGCAGCAGTTCAACTGCGTGGCTAGTGCAAACAAGTTTTCAGAATCACCAATGTTTTATCACTAATTGGATCTCGCCATAAGAACTTCGTGGAAAGTGGCGTACTAGGCTTACTGATTGTTTCGGTTTCTCGCAACTGTTTACTATTTTGAGTTCACTTGAGCAAACAGTGGAGACAGGAAGTGCGTTGCAACTTGCGTGTGAGTCCTCATAACAGAGAACTTTCATTCAGCTACGATTTGCTTCATATCCGAAACATGTCCTCCACAATGTCCTCTGGGAAGGCGTCAATTCGAAATTCACGTCCCAGGCAAATGTCCACGAAACGATTCCATTGGATCGTTCAAATTTGAACAGATTTTGAGATTTTCAAGAGAGAGTAATCCAATTCTATTTTAAAGAAAATCAATACTAAACTTATGACAAACCAAGCAAGCTATGTTTTAATAAATGCGATTAATTATTCATTCAGAGAGAGGAGAATTTATCATTCACCAGCAGAAACTAAAACAATACCCCCCTGTACCTGTTGAACAGGGACTACTTTTTTTTTCCTGGTTCACCTTTTCTCCGTACATGCTGTTTTCTATGAAAAGCTATTGTTGTACTTTATTAATTTTCTTCGTCTACCTTCGTCCTCTATCCCCGTTGGAAAACGTCGAACTTCTTCGTTTTACCTGTTTTCTATCCTCGGCAGAGGTGAATCGCCTACGGCTAACATCAAGCATTCTTTCTTGACATCCCTAGTAGACAAGGTTAATGATAATAGGCAATTTTGGGGAATGATAATAGTTATTCAGGGGGGTATACGAGATGAAGGCATTCAGCATGTGGGGCACTGCGAGGGGAGAGCGGTGTCAGGACAGTCAAAAATAGAGGGCCAGTGGTCATAACAACGCTCATGCTAACATGTAACATGGGTGGGTGACGGAGTGGTATAGTTGCCCCTTCCAAGAGGTGCATGCGGATTAGTGCCCGCCACGCTCAGACGCTGGAAGACGTCTGGAAAATCTCACGAGGCGACGGATTCTATAATCGGGAAGGGAAAACTAACCATATCCATCTCAAAGTACAGATTGTAGTATACTGCAGTGTGAGTTTTATCGTATTTCTTGGGGAGAACTGTCAATCGAAATATATTGACCGTTGAATAACGAGCTATCATGTTGTGAACATGAACAAATACGTAGTCTGCAGCAACTACTTGTGGTTTGTAAGACATCGAGTCTGTGGGATGTTTTGTTCTGAACAACCCAACGGTAGAAAAATTGTTCGGGAAGGATGATAAGGGACGGAGTAATGTTGAAGCGTTTGTGGCTCATATGTTACGATACTGCATCACGTTACGGGAGGTTGATACTAGTGAAGAACTTAACAGGAGCTGTCAGATTTGACGATGGAGGCCTATCTATTCGTATTAAATTCTTCATACGGTCTACGGACACGGTCAAGGTTCTGGACGGTGCGATGCCTTATGCCACAGATCTTGTCTGTCCCATTATCCTCTCCAGAATTGCTCTAATTCTGGGAAACACGAGTTGTGTCGCGACTCAGAGCGGACCCTACGAGATTGACGGCAGCGATATCCGGCTTCAAAGCCCCGCTAGGCCCCGTGTACTTACTCTCCATTTCGACCTTCCAGATGACAAAGCACCTGCTACGTGCTTCATCGTGACTCAAGACGTGGCCAACATGAGTCATAGGACAGTCCTCCCCCACCAGGCATCAGATCTTCACGTTCACTGTGCCGTGCGGACGTCGGACATAAATTGTTTCGTCCTTGCCCCGTGCTTGCCCTCTCAAACTCAGACTACACCAGCTTGGCTAACCCCTATTGCGTGAAAATGCCGAGACATACGCAAACAGTCGCTATCGGGATTACTCATCCACCTACAAAATTTATATTAATATCCCAGAGGTTTTAACAAATTCTTGTAAAAATGAAGCTCTACTGCAGTGGCTCCGAAAAATGTACCACACTACTTCAACGCTTATGTGGGTGAATCCATAAGAATGGGCGGATCTCTACCAAGCACCTCCTGCGTTCCCTGGTAAATTTTTACGATGAGGACAAATCTTTCACGTTCACTATCACATTTGCTTTACGAATTCCATTCATCAATTCTGTACCTCAAAGCTGTACCATCATGAGTGCAATTTTTCGATTTTCATCATTTGTTTTTGCTTTGCCGAAGTTTGCTTCATCATTATCGGGTTGTAATTTTTTCTCTATTCCTTTCCTCCCATTTCACCTGTATCTTAGCAAAAGTCGAGTCGTTTTTAAAATGCTCTCTTCTAAGTAGTCTGCGGCTCGTATTTCACTAACCACCAATCAGTTTTTTTCTTTGCCATCCTGAGTTCTAAAACCAAATATTGGGAGGGATCAAGACTGATGTTCGATAAGTATTTTACATTATGTACCAAGGATGTATCTTCAGAACAGAACATTTTCTATCCACCCCGGCAAATTTGGAGCCACTCTTGATACAACCAAGGTGGAGAGAACTTCAAATCTCTGGAGAACTTCAAATCCCTGGAAAACTTTCAAATTGTATCACCCCGCTAGTGTATGGTAAATTTCGCAATTTCTTGAAGAAATTTTAGTTAGAAGGTTAAAAAAACCGATTTACGCACTACCTATGAAATGTATGTACCTATATACCAGTAGGCTCCTTAAATGCAAGTTCATGAGGTCCCTAACGGTTTTTTACTGTCAAAATGTATTTCGTCCATCAATCTAGTATCGAGAAGTTGGCTTCAACGCTGGAAAGCTGATTAAATTTGAAATGTTTACAGAAGTTCCAGCCACCTTCCAACACGTTTTTTGGAAATGATTACAGGTGTGTTTTTTCCAAAAATGTATGGATGCAAAAAAAAAAAAAAAAAAAATTAGGCTACCGCTAGAACGTGATGACTTTAAGGGAATCAAGAGTTTTCCCAGACAATTGATAAAATGTTTTAGTTCAACGTATGTTTGCGAACAAACCTTTTAAAAAATGACACATGTCAAATCCAAATATCGAGCGATTCTTTCAGAAGAACACTTATACTTATGATTGGAACAACTAACTTTGATCTTACGTGGAAAGACACTGTTAGCAAAATAAAATTGCACACATCACATTAGATAGTTTTTCCAAAAATACTTTTTGAATATAATAATAATTATTATATTCAAAAAGTATTTTTGGAAAAACTATTTAAAATTATCTTAATTAAATTATTTATTAAAATTATTTCAATTTGTTTAAACTTATTTTAAATAAATAAATACAAAATAAATTTCTCTTAAATGCCTTGTTTTTATTTTCCTGAAAATTTAATTGTTTTTATTTCTTATAAAACGATGAAAAACTACTAATCATGGAATTAAAAAGATTTATTCAATCACTGAAAACCAAGTTTTGGTTCCTAGATTAGGCCTGATTTTGAATTTGTCAAATTCGTCTAGGAGTGTTTAAAAACCCTGTTTTCAAGTATCTGACTTTCGAAATTTTCCATTCCTGAAAATTCAATTGTTAATATTTTGTATTGAACAACGAAAAAGTAATTTTGAAATTTCAAAAAATACAATCACTAAAAACTAATTTTTGTACCTATACTAGGCCCAATTTTGAGTTTGTCAAACTCCCCTAGGAGTGCTTAAAAACACTGTTTTCTCTAGGAATAGGTGTAAACTGGTCTTCATAAGATTTCTCATACTTTGGTTGAACTTGCATAACTATTGAAAATTTGAACTGATTTTTGAACTGTCTAGCAGACTTCTGCTCGAACATTTTTTTTTTCTTTTCATAATCATTCTTTACTATGTTGAATAAATGCATCCACATCGAAATTCTCCCTACCTCACCGTGTCACATGAGTATAGACGCTATTTTCAAATTTTAACAGTTATTCAGGAGATTACAGCATGCGTTTCAGGACTCCTTGAGAGGTTTGGAGCAACGATTTACTAAAAAAAATATTCCCCTAAGATCATCTAAACAGTACACCCGTAGAAATATAAATGATTTTTGCCTAATTTTCTTGTGTCACTAGAATTTTTTCCCCTCCCTCATGCGTATTCAAATTATGGCGCTAAAAGCTTGTTGGGGCCCCCGGTTTGAAGTTTCCTCAAGTTGTTATCAGGGATAACCCTGACCTGCCATAACCCTATCTGAGAACACCTTCAGTTTAGTAAAACATACGGTGGATGACAATTTAGAAAACTGTGATTTGTTTAACATGAGTGTCCTTCCCGCACAGCTGGACTATCCCAACAGGTTAAGTTGAAACTAAATTGATCTTTTGATTGTTGTGTAGTGTTTGATGGTTAGTGATAACGTGCAAAAGTTGGATTTCGTTGAATGAAATGCCTACTGTACAGTCAACAAAACATGTGCAAATATTCCCTCCCTCATTTCTCCCTACCTCACATCAATCACAAAAGTGAATTTCTTCAACAACCTTTACTCTGTAAGTTAATGTAGAGGAAAATAGATATTATTTTCATTAATCTATTTTTATGCTAGTATTACAATGGTACCTTACTGAAGACTGAAATCTTCAATAGTAATGGGTTTTCTTAGAAAAATGTTCTATTTTCGTTTGACAACTAAATAGTTCCTTCTTCTAGTTCCTTGATCTCTTTTAATTTTTTGACCAATAAATCGTCATGAGTTTACGAGGTTTCGTCTTAACCTACTTTGGATACCGTTAGTAACCAAATTTGTATTTTTCCTATTCATAAAAATAGAACATTTGCTCAGTTTCACGAACTCGTTTCTCCCTCCCTCACCGCTTACCTCCCTTCCTTATAATCACCTCTATCCCAAAATGGCGTATTTCCTGAGATACGAATTTCTATGTTGAGATTTTCACAGATTCTGTTTACTTACCATAAATGATGGAGGTTTAGAAAGGACAAACAATAAAAACATCGACTTTGGTGTCGGGAAATGAAAAAAAAAACCTATTCCCAGAAAATGACCCATACATGTAGATATATTTATCTCAGGATGTTTTCAAAAATAAGGCGTTTATGAAGTGGATTTAGCAAGTGTTAGGAACGTCAGGAAGGTAGTTTCGTCCGAGAGATATATGGATGATTATTTTGGGTCCGTCGATAAATCTGAGGATATGAGACTGTTACGGGGCCCGAGAAGGAGGGAGTTTTCCCTTCTCGGGAGGAGGTAGAAAGGAATTAATTGAAGGGAATGGAGGTAGGTAGTAATGATCTGGTGAGTTAGTGGCTAAGGGATGCGGTTTAACATCGTAAAGCCGGGACAACGAGCTCCCTCAGAGCCGCCTATAATGAAATCGGCAACTAAGTCATCTAATTTCGCGGCACCGGCGTCCTCCTCTGAGAGTGAGTTAGAGGCGTCGGATGATGGAGTGATACCAGAGGACAGGCGGAGTTGGGATGCTGAAGAGAAAACTTGGTTAATGAATGGACGAGGAGAAGCTGATGCGAGGTGGAGGTGTGTCAGAGGAGAAGGTTGACTTACCACGGTATCTTTATCACACAGGATTTTCCCCCTCTCCTCACGTGATCTGCCACCGTCACCGCCTCACTGTTAGTAGGGAGATCGTTAATCACTCGGGGATACCTTTGTTTACCAGCCCGTGCTTGAGTATCCCGGGACGAAAGTTCCGGCGGTAACCCAGCGGCCATAATGAGGACACGGCTCTCAGACAAGTAGGTAGATCCTGCCATCAGCTACATCATGACTTACAACGAGACCTGCTATCCCAAGATATGGGTCATTTCAAAATTTCGGTCACATTTGGGTATTGACTCTTCTAAGGAATAAAATTTGAAACTTGATCAATTTTCTTGTTCCTAATCAATCACTTTGGTTCTCTTGGCATATTACCCGAGTGAGCACACATAATATTGAACCGTACTGCTGATACACCATTTTGAATTAAAAAATGTTTATGGGAGTGAGGTATATACTACTATTTTTTCCCCTCTTCCAACCTTCCTGGGAATCGCCGCTCAAGTCTTTCAATTTAGGTGAATGGAACAGCACAAATTAGCTTAATTTTAGCTACAGTAAATACGAAGGTTTCCATGCCAAATTTTGCAAACTTACTATAAGCAGATGGCACTCCCTACAATTTATGAGGCTATGGATACTGAAGGGAGTGAAAGAGTAGGGAGTGAGGTTATAGCCATTCACCGCCTTTACAGGCGAAAAATCAATTGAAACTGTTGTACCAAAATTTTGTCAACGAACTTCCAACAACTACACTATTTGTCAACAAGTATGATCAAGTTTCAGCTGCCACAGTCAGAATGTTACTGGAGTAGGGAGTGGGAGTTAAACCCTCACTGCTGCGTCCGGGGATGTTTTTCTTGGTAGAACTGACTGGGAAGGTCTAGGCAAAATCCAACCACCAGCGCTGGGACTAGCTTGGATAAGGGATGTTAACAGAACAGAAGCAACTTCATAAACACCTTTTCTTGCCAGTTGGGGCTACTTTTCAAAACATTGTAGAGAGTGAAGAAAGACCCTGTGACACTGAAATAATGGGTTGGTAAGGCGACTTGCTTTGAGCCAATTTTTTTTCTAACGCGGGTATGAATTTAAGATGGTATATTCTTTCATAGTGCAAGTGGATATATAGGCCCCGATAAATATTTTGGTGATGATGGATGTTGTTAACCTTCTCTTGGCACAACTTTTACATATTTATCCAAGGAACATGTACATCCAGATAGGAGAGAAATTTTAAAAATTTACAAAACTGCATTCGAGTTGAGTACCTACTGACCAGTGACATAAATGTGACCGAAATTTTGAAATTACCCATATAACAATGTTACTCAACATGTTTCAAATTCTTGTTAGGTCAGTATTTCTTAAATCGCCCGTACAGTAGAAGGTGGTTTCAGCCCATCAAAGTTGGCTTTGCTGAAAAAAGTTGCCTACCTACCCACCTATTATAACAAGTGACAGGGATTTGCTCATAAGGCCATGGTGCTGACCCAGCTTCCTTCTCTGTTTCCCCCTTCTGCCACTGGGTGTCCATGACGAGAGATCAGTAGAATTCTTTGACACCAGAAACGAGATCCCAATGAAACATGCATGAACCTGATTGATCCTGTCCTTTCCCGCCTCGCCACCCTCTTCCGATCGATGTCTCCCGTTAAACAAAGCTTTTGCATATTGAGAGGTTTTTCTGGGTTACCTTTCCCTCTTTTTTTTCAATTGGCGGATAATAGACGCCGCTCTATATACCTCCTTCCGTTCCATCGCCCTTTGGAGCAAGTAATTGTAAATCTCAGTGGAACCAGTAACAAGTTGAGACGGTGATTTGTTCTTTGCCGCTGCCCTCGCCTACTTTTTTCCGCCTCAATTTCTTTCCCTCTTTCGACCAATCAGTGATCCCGAATCGGATTGTTTCTAAAGGCGATAACTCGTCTCACATAGGATACCTGTTTACACGGTAGTCTGTCATTGGATCGGTCTAGTTAAATTTATGTTCTAGTCAAATAGGACAAGGGTATAGTCCCCGCCCTACTTGTCCCCACGTACAAAACGCTGCTTGTAAGTCGCCTAAGTGTTGAGTGTTGTTCAAAAGTTGATTAGTATTACTATACGTAATCTAATCGTAGTCTAAATATTTAAATCAATAGTACAAGATGAACTTTCCTAGGATCAGTGTTGGTGTACCCAAGTACAGTGGGTTCCCTCCATCAGTGAATTCAGAAACGTACGTACTCATGTTAGTTATGCAGACACTTAACTTCCCACAAAATGTATTCCAAATTCATCTCTAGGTACAAATTTAGTTAAAGGTCAGTTATATTTGTACACGGAGGAAAGGAGCATTTTGAATATCCTATCCAGCATGATCTGTCCAGCTCAATTTTTTTGTTCATGGGAATGCCCTACCATAGGGAAGGCAAGGCGGGGGCAGTCAATTGGCAAAAAGCAAGCAAAACATCAGCACGAAGGAAGAGTTAGTCGAACCATGGAGAAGAGGACAGAGCTAAACGAGCGATTTTTGGGAGCTTTTTCGAGGGGTTCATTCAAAAAGCTTGAAGGAGAAATATGAACTTGAGTTCGACTGGGATAAGACCTTGAGACGTTAATCAAGACTTCTTTAGCATGCTGGCGTGGTCCGCAATGAACGTACCACCCTTTCAATTTCGTTGGTTGTGAAGAAATCAAAAAACTTGTCGAAGTAACCTCCCCTCATTTTTTTGCAAAGAATTCCAAAATTGCTGTTTGAAGCGTCGCGCATGCGCGCAAATTCACGAAACGCGCACTAACTTTCTTATTTTAAATAGGAACCCTGATTTTTTATTGCAGATTCGGATTCTGCCCGAGATTTCATGAAAATTTGACCCCTCAACCAATTTTTTTGATAGCGCGTAACCGGTTTAGCGAGCACGCAAAGTTGCGCAACCACGAATTTGTCAAATAGTGGATGATGGTGAACTGTAAAGTGTGGCACACGAATTCTCATGGATTCACGTGTTGCTATTTTTTTTATTTGACTCAATTTTTGCGGAATAATGACCGAAAGTTGTTTATTTCGCGTCCGTTTTTTTATTCTAGGTGCCTGTTTTCACATTGTTACGGGGATCAGTGTTCAAGATCTGGTTGAAAAATGTAAAAATAGGAGATTGAAATCTTTTTCAGTGATCAAGTAACAAATCACCTTAATCTGAGAATCGAAGGTCGGCATAAACGATGATTTTTCACGGGAAATAAACAAATTTTGATCGTTATTTCTGCAAAAGTCGAATCGCGATACCATCACGTGTATCAGTGTTGAAAAACAATGAAAATTTCGGTTGCGCAACTTTGCGTGCTCGCTAAACAGGTTACACGCAATAAAAAAAATTTGTTGTGGGGTCAAATTTTCATGAAATCTTGGGTAGAATCCGAATCTGCGATAAAAAATTGGAGTTTTCATTTAAAATAAGAAAAATTTGTTTTGTTTACTCCCGTTTTGACGATTTTAGGAGGGGGGGGGGGGGGGGGCAACTTGTAGGACACCCTGTGTATTTATTTTCCTACTGCGTTAGGAGTATTGTTTTCTGCCGAGTCCACAATCACAGACAAGAATTTGGAACTTCATTTAGGGCTTATACGTATTTTTTTTCATTTAATTAATTTCATTCCATTTTCAATAATGGTAGAGGTTGGACTTGACTTGTAAAAAGTTGAATTTGACTTTGAAATGCTATAGTTCCGTTTAATCAAGGAACAGCTTATTGGCCGGAGTATTGCAAATGCGAATGACATTGATTTGTAATGTTAAGAGTGAATTTCGACATCAATCTTTGTTTCACCGATATCACTCTCATCAAAATTACAAATCACTTGGCTTTCGGTTGTTTAGTGTTTAATTTAAGATTTGAATACAGATTATTATAGTGATAAACTTGAAAGAGGCTAGTTAATTTATATAAAGTACCAATAGGTATAAGAAAAATAGGAACAAATGTAGAAAGAAAGAGTTGGCGACACGATCCATACGACAGTCGTGGTAAAAGACGAGGAAGCTGATGTGCCACACCCGCGTGGTAGACTCTGTGTGTCCCATTTTTCTCAACAAAGAAAAATGATATTTTGTACTGGTGTATGAAGACTTCGTGAGTAGCATAGCTCCCCGGAGGGTGTGAGTGGAGTTGAAGCCTCCTCCCTCCAGGCGTTCGTATGAATCGCCTACATTATATCGATATTCGTCCCTCGTGCTGAGTCTTTCTTCCCCTTTTTTGTTCCAGATGTGTTTTTATTCCGAAGAGAATAAAGGGAATGTGATCCTTCGACATCCGTTACTTTACCTTTTAACCACAACAGTCCCGGTCCGTATCATTGAATTAATATTTCAAAATCCCTTTAATGGGTACTGTTTGATATTCGGATTAAAAACGATCAGAAGTTAAACTTGAGAAATAACATGTTAATGTTGTGAGGGATTGGTGTAATATTGACTCTGAAATCAACAGTGGTGCTTTGTGGTCCAACATCAATTTGAGGCGCCGCTAGGTTTTGCGATTCATGTTAATCTGGCTAAAAGTTCCGGTTACTTCTGACTTCATCAGAACTGTGGAAGTAATGAAAGGATGGGATTCCTCATTAGATGACTTGTACGCTACACGCAGCTGGGTTAACCTTCTGACGGGCGTCAATGATGTTCAGATGACAACCAGAGTGGTTTCTTATCAAGTCAGAACAGAACTCATTCAACAGAAGATCTTTCTGGTCTAGCTGCTAATAAGGAGATAATCGCTTTTACTTTCCAATTCCAAGAATCTGGTGGGTGACAGCACTGTTCAGAGGCATTCTTGTTAGTAGATGGGTGAGAACATAAACGTTACGTATAGGACCTTGAATAGCTGTAAGTTAACATTAAGTGTGTACAGTTCACTTCTTCCCGAAAGACCACCGCTAAATTAGGTTATTAAACTAGGCTAGGTACCTAGGTAAGTACCGGATTTAGGCTGAATGGGTCAAAGAACATTGGTTATGCTCGTTCTGATCTAGCTGTGAAAAATGGTCTTTGTTTAGAAGGCGTAGGGACGCTGGCCTCCTCCACTAACCTTCTCCACTGGTCTCCATCAGTAGCAATGACTCTCATCTTCAGACTCAAAGAACTCTGAGGTCATTCTTCACATCGGCCAGACATCGTAAGCGAGGTTTCCCGTGTTATCTAGCACCACCTGGCTTCCCGTACATCATCCTCCATGTACGTCTTTCTGAGGGCGTTCGCTCAACATGTCCAAGGCATCGCAACCCATGAATTCCGCCACTAGGTCTGGATAATCATAAAATTGGAAATAGCTTATTATTTGGACCGATTGCCCACCTCTTCTAACCGTGAATCGTTTTGAGGACCTTTCTTTGGTAGGTAACAAGCAGTTTCGTGGGTTGATTTGTGAGTACCCACGTACTCCATACAGTGCTTCTGATCTTATAATGGTGTTCAAATGACTTTCTTTGCATTTCTGGATGGGCCCCTAAACTTGAGTATTTGCTGGAGTGAATAATAACAAAGGTTAGCTGTAGCTATTCTTGCTCCAATCTCAAATCCCACATTATTATCCATAGTCAAATCGCGCTATGTACAAGATTTTCCTCATAGCTTGCTGATTTCAAGTTCCTTTTCTACCTTATAAAAGTTTGATGATCAAACTGAATATGCTTGCTGAAAAGGCATTTCACACTTCTTTGATCTCGACGAAAAATGATCCTTTTGATGATGACAATGCCGTCATGCTCTTGAGGAAGTGTTTCAACGAGAAGCATTGTCATTGAAAACACTGTTGTTTCTTGAACATCCAAAATTCCCAACTATTTCTTTACTTGGAGGACAACTGAAAAAGAGGAAATTGAAGGCTCCATCGAAGGATTGTAGCTTATTATCAATGGTTTTAATTAGTGTGCAACAGGAATGGTTATTCAACGCGTTTAATACGAATATGAATTGTCCTCAGTCAGCCATTAAATGGGCAATGGCTACGTGCAGCATTAATCCATAATTCATCATAAATTGATGCACAATGAGTGATCTTAAATATGTGTCGTTGTAGGGCGTGGTAAAATAAAAGAATTCACATAGAGCTAAACGGAATGACTGTATTTCACCAATGTTCATATTAAACTAACTCTCTTCTCTCCTCGCCGGCCTGTCTCCCTGCTACTTCACCCGTCAATGCTACCATCTGAATCAGGGCGCGACATATTTGTCAAGTGAGTAACCATTTTATGGTGAATGATAGGTGGTTTTATGGTGGTAGGTGAGTTGCTCGTTCCCAATGACCATTGAGTTCGACAATATTAGGATTAAAATATATTTTTTTTAGTTTCATACTAGGGAGGCAATTTTGTATACTTGATTCTTATCTGATGAGATTTCCACAGAATTCTCTGAGTGTTCCATTCACTAGGAACACCCTCCTTATTACCAGCAGGGCAACATGAAAAGTTGCAAAAGAGTCAAAAAATCGGTAATCGGTATTTTGATTCAAATATTTGAAATGAATTCGTGGATAAGGCTGGTTGTGTGATAGGTTCTGTAGGCCCCAAATTAACATTAAAGGGTCGACTTTTGAAGGGTTCTGTAGCCTCAGAAGATCAGAACCATCTTTGCCAGACAAATAAGAAGAATCCATTCGAAAATCACTATCACTTTTGCTCTTTGGCCCTTCTAGGGGCGGGAAAGTAAAAAGAAAGTATCAGACATTTAGCAAGACGAATGTGCGGCATTCAAAGAAGAAAGAGCTGGGGAGATTCCAAACTATTTATCAATAATTAATCATGTGGCGAAATTGAGTCGTTATCCCCCCCGAGTGCTTAGTAGCTGATAGTTGCCTATCAAACGGCAACAGGACTTGGATGCCGACTCCAAAGCACCTATAGCAAGTGGCCACCTACGATCAACATTTTCCAACACCTCTGCCCGAGAATGCCCGTTGATGGGGCAATCTGTAGTCGAACAACTTGCAGGAGAGGTGTGGATTGGTTGTAACGAACCCGTCTGATTACATTCTGCCCTCCTAGATCTAATCGCCGACACCATTCGT